>PVKY010000966.1:0-37070 GCA_004027775.1 Bradypus variegatus | reverse complement strand
TCATATGCTACATTTTTATACAATTGTCTTCAAGATTCATGGGTTCTGGGTTGTAGTTTGATAGTTTCAAGTATCCACCACCAGCTACCCCAATTCATTAGAACCTAAAAAGGGTTGTCTATATTGTGCGTAAGAGTGCCCACCAGAGTGACCTCTCAGCTCCTTTTGGAATCTCTCTGCCACTGAAGCTTATTTCATTTCCTTTCACATCCCCCTTTTCGTCAAGAAGATGCAGAACAGATTCTTATGGCTACATCTCTGGCTGATTCCCAGTCTAGTGTGGCCATGTCCTGTTGGTGGAGTCTGGCCACATGTTCAGGCCCTAGCTGTGAGGGAGGCTGGAAAGCAGTTGCTTGAGCTCTTTATTGGGAGGTGCCTTAGTTTGCCAGGCTGCTATAACAAATGTGGTAAAATGGGTCGACTAAACAATAAGCATATGTTTTGGTTTGCTAAAGTTGCCAGAATGCAGTATACTAGAAGTGGGTTGGCTTTTACATTGGGGATTTATTAGTTTACAAATTTGCAGTTCTAAGGCCATGAAAATGTCCCAGTTAAGGCATCAACAGGATGATACCTTGTCTGAAGAAAGCCCGATGGCATCTGGGGTTCCTCTGTCACATGGGAAGGTGCATGGCTGGCATCTGCTGACCCTTCTCTCTTTTTTTTCCTTTTAATTCAATTTTATTGAGATATATTCACAAGCCATACAGTCATCCACAGTGTACAATCAGTTGTTCACATTACCATTTTATAGTTGTGCATTCATTGCCACAATCAATTTTTGAACATTTTCATTACCACAAAAAAGCATAAGAATAGAAATTAAAGTAAAAAAGAATACCCAAAACATTGTATACCCCCATCCCTCCCTATTATTCTTTACTTTTTGTCCTCATTTTTCTACTCATCTGTCCATACACTGGATAAAGGGAGTGTGATCCACAAGGTTTTCACAATCACACTGTCACCCCTTGTAAGCTACACTGTTATATAATCGTCTTCAAGAATCAAGGCTACTGAGTTGCAGTTTGACAGTTTCAGGTATTTCCTTCTAGCTATTCCAATACACTAAAAACTAAAAAGGGATATCTATATAATGCATAAGAATAACCTCCAGAATGACCTCTCGACTGGTTGAAATCCCTCAGCCACAGAAACTTTATTTTGTTTCATTTCTCTTCCCCCTTTTGTTCCAAGAAGGTTTTCTCAATTCCATGGTGTTAGGGCCAAGCTCCTTCTCGGGAATCATGTCCCATGTAGGGGGAAGGGCATTGAGTTTACCTGCAGAGTTGGCTTAGAGAGAGGCCACATCTGAGAGACAAAAGATGATCCTCCTCTCTTGGGTTTCACTGCTTTCAGGTCTAGTTCTTTCAGTTTCTGTGGGTCCTTGCTTACTTCTCCTGGGGCTTTTCTCTCTCTGTGAGTGCTCTCTCTGGGTGTTTCTCCCTTGGTCCTCTCTTGGTATTCTCTCTAAGCTCTCTCTGGGAGTTTCTCTTATCTTCATAAAGGACTCCGGTAAAGGATTAAGACCCACCTTGAACTGGGTGGGTCACATCTCAACTGAAACAACCTAACCAAAAGGTCCCAACTGCAATAGGTCTGCACCCACCGGAATGGATTAAAAGAACACAGCCTTTTCTGGGGTATATAACAGTTTCAAACCAGCACAGCAAATATTAGCTTGTGGTTTCAGAGGCTAGAAGTCCACAATAGGCAAGGAAATGCTTTCTCCCCAAAGTCTGTAGCAGTCTGTGGCTTGCTTGCATCTCTGTTCCTGTCACACGGTGATGTCCCTGATCTGCTCCTATGTCTTTTTCTGACATCAGCCTTCTCTTTATAAGGCTTCCAGTAATGTGGATTAAGGGTCTTACCCTCATTCAATTGGGCCAGCCCTAAATAGGACCTTAGAAGATACTATCTACAAACCAGTCCATACTTTAACTGATAATATATCATCAAAGGGCCCCATTTACAAGTGGGTTCACACCCACGGGAATGATGAACATGTCTTTCCAAGCAGGAACTTGAACAGACATTTGCACACTGATTTCCACAGTGGTATTATTCACGATAGCCACAAGGTGGAGGCAACCTAAGTGTCTGCCAACAGATGAACAGGTAAACAAAATGGTTTCATCTATAGAATGGAATATTCAGCTATGAAATTATTATTCAGCTGTCACAACATGGATGAACCCTGAAGACATCATGGTGAGTGAAATAAGCCCAAAAGCCAGACACAAAAGGACAAATATTGTATGATCTCACTGATATGAAATAATTAGAATATGAAAATTCATAGAATACAGGTGTGCTGGTTTGAATGTATTATGTCCCCCAGAAAAAGCCATATTCTTTGATGCCATCTTGTGGGGCAGACATATTAGTGGGGATTGAGTTGGAACATTTGGATTAGGTTGTTTGCATGGAAATGCGCCCCACCCAACTGTAGGTGATAACTCTGATGAGATATTTCCATGGAGGTGTGGCCCCACCCATCCAGGATGGGCCTTGATCAGTGAAGCCACATAAATGAGCTCACAAACAGAAGGAACTCAGTGCAGCTGTGAGTGACATTTTGAAGAGCAACGGAGAGTGACATTTTGAGAGAAACTGAAGCCTAGAGAGGAAAGTCCTAGGAGAAAGCCATTGTGAAACCAGAACTCGGAGCAGACGCCAGCCACGTGCCTTCCCAGCTAATGGAGGTTTTTCAGACGCCATTGACCATTCTCCAGTGAAGGTACCCGATTGCTGATGTGTTACCTTGGACACTTTATGGCCTTCAGGCTGTAATTGTGTAACCAAATAAACCCCCTTTTATAAAAGCCAGTCCATCTCTGGTGTTTTGCATTCTGCCAGCATTAGCAAACTAAAACAACAGGTTACAAGGGGCTGGGGTAGGGGTAGGGTATGGGAAGTTAAGGCTTAATTGGTACAGCGTTTCTGTTTGGGGTGATGGAAAAGTTTTGATAATGGATGGTGGTGATGCTAACAAAATGTCACGAGTGTAATTAACACCACTAATGTATTTTAATGTGGTTAAAAGGAGAAATTTTAGGTTGTATATATATATTACTGGAATAAAAATTTACAACAACCCATAGGACTGTATAGCAGAAGCAGTGAACACTACTGTAAACCATGGACTATAGCTAATTGTACAATTATAATAATATTCTTTCATCAATACTAACAAGGTACCACATGTATGTAAAGTGTTAGTAATAGGGGAAACTGCGTGTGTGAGGGTGGTGCTATATGGGAACTCTATTTTCTGCATGATTTTTCTGTGAACCTCCAACTTCTCTACTAAAAAATCATATGTATATAAAGAACATGTCTCTCCAGATTAGAGGTTGAAGGGGAGGAGGGAAGGGAGAGATGTTAAAAATAAAAATGTTTTAAAAATTAAAACAAAAGAGCACATCTTTCATTGGGGTACATAATTCAGTCTACCACAGGAGATGTGGATGGATAAGGTGGGAAATCCCCCAAACACAGAACTGGTGTTCAGAGGGGCTGGGAAGAGGGAAAAGAATGGCAAATGTTCATTATATTCCTCATTAGTTCTAAAATGTTAACTCTGTGGGATTTCAAATTTGTATTTATTTTGAAATGTAAAATGTATTTATTTTATTTGAATCACCTAGTGGGTTGAAATGGTGTCCCCCCTCCCCCCCAGATTCACATCCACCTGCAACCTCAGAATGTGACTTGATTTGGAAACGGGATCTTTGCAGATTTAATGAGTTAAGAGGAGGACCTACTGGGGTATCCATTGACTGCTGTCCTTACCTGAGAAGAGGAGAGGGGCTGGGAGAGGCCGAGGGGCCGCGAGATAACAGGGCAGAGGCGGGAGGGCTGCAGGACTATAGCTGCAAGCAGCGGGGGGGGGGGAATGCAGGGCTGCAGCTGCAAGCAGTGGGGGCAAGGAAGGCCCCTCCCCGAGAGCTCCAGAGGGAAGGCGAGGCTGCTCCCACCCTGCTCCCTGCCTTCTTGTTCGAAGCCACCCCTGTTTGGGGTGCTTTGTTATGGCAGTCCCAGGAAACCAATACAAATAGGTTAGTATATTCACACAGTTCTAAATTTTTAAAAATACAGAAGTCATCATCTCATTTGCATTCTTCATTCGACCCAGTTCCCCTCCCTGGGAGCAACCAATGTTACTAAGTCACTGTAAAGTTCCCATTATTCTTCTTGTCTTGTTCTCTACATATGTGCAAAAATGGCTATACACACATATGACTATATATACATACCCACATATACACATATACATAAGTATGTGCTTGTATATATATATATATATTTAAACCCACATGGTCATATTATAATTCTCTTTTAAAAGATAAATCATTATTCATTGAACACTAAGAATTTACAAATTTCCATGGTTGGTATAAAGAAATGACACAAGTAGATTATGAAGGGTTTTATTTTTTTAAGGTATCAAAATTCAGAATTTTTATGCCATTTAAATCCTCCCTCTTTGCCTCCATAACCCTATCAATTGTTTCCTGGCTTTGGGAAGTTCTCCCTTCAGATTTTTGGTGAACATCCAATTCTATTTTCTTATGGTTACTTTTAGGGTTTGACCATATGAATGTTTAATTCTTTGATCCATCAGAGGTAAATTTTGGTGGGTGGTATGCAGCAGCCAATGGGTCCCCTCTTCTCTGCTGACCTAAGGAAGGGACCTAAAGTCAGGAATCTTGGAACTGTAACTTGAACTAGTTGAGTGTAAAAGGGAATTTATGTATTCACCTAAGTGAAAAGGGGGCAGGTAGAAATGCTTTCAAGTATGGCTGGATGCAAGGGTTCAAGTGATAATAGCATCACTCGTTACCTTCTCTCTGTGTGTCTCTGAATATTTGGGTTGGCTTCATTCTCCAGGCTCCGTGTAGTGGTAAGTCAGGGTCAAGTTATGGGAACAAGTCATTCTAGGAGTCTCAGGAGGCAATGAATATAAGGAATTATTTCACAGGCAACAGGAGAGCTAAGGCAAATCAGGAATTAGCAGCCACGGGAAGCCACTCTTCCCCTGGGCCAGAGGGACAAGGGGAGGAGGTGATATTACCAGAGCCCAGAAGCTAGGGCCATCTGGAAGGCTATGGAGAGCTCCACGGTGGGAGTCGAAGATGTGGCTCGAAAGTCTTGGCTTCTCCCCTCCTTCCAGCTCCAGTCTTCTGCCAATGCCTCCCATTAGCCAAACATAGTGGAAAGCCAACGAGCAGAGGAGGCTGGGAAATGTGGTCCTTGAAATATGGCACAGGGAAGACTGGGCAATGAGCTGAGAGCAGACAGAGAACATCTTGGGCCTCAAGTCCGGCAGGAAAAAGGGGGCAAAAGTAGTCCCTGCAAAAGTCCTGTGTGGCTTGGGTCACATGGGGACCCTGAACTGATTATGGTGCCCAGAGATTGAATGCACTGATTGGTTTATGACAGCGGTGGAGAGTGGGGGCAGACAGGAGGGTGACATCATGGTGGGGAGGTAAGCCACAAACATCCACTCCTCCTGACCAAACAAGCAAGGGACTTGAGTGTCATCTCAACTATTTATTCTTCCCTCTTGTCTGCTTTTCTCTCTCGGTTTCACTTGCTCAGGTCTCCTAGGCCCCTTGAGGCTGGGTCCCAGGCTCAGGCAGCTCTGGTATTACCAACTTCTTGACTAGAGAAGAGAGATCTTCCCCAGATCTCCAGTTAGAAAACCATCTCAGGGCAGAGTGTGGACATGTGCCCATCTTTGGGCCAACTGCTGTGGACCAGGGCATGGGGACCCGGGGATGGGCTCAGCTAGAGTCACATGACTGGCTCCATGACCCCAAGGGCAGAGGATGTCACCAGAAGCTCTCAGTCAGGATACTGTGATTTGGGTGGAGGATGTTCCCCGGAAGAGATGGCTGCCATGCTGGGCAGACCAAGCTCTCTGTTCTGGGTCTTGGTTTCCAGCTCAGACCCTTCTCCCTGCCTCTGTTTCTTGATTCTGGTATTTTCCTGAGTCCAGAGTGTTCTGTTTATGATTGATCCTTCCTGAAAGTCTTCCTTTCCGACTGGTGCTAGAGATGTGCCATCGGCCAGAAGCAAAGCAAATGGGGTCTTGGCTCATTTGGCTCAAACGGTCTTGCACTATTGAAAGGTAGGCAAAGTAGAAAAGTGGATAGAAGGAGGAGATGCACTTTTGGGAAGGGGCTGAATCGTTCCTGTCATATTGGAAATGTAAATTGGATAAATATCAATTTTAAGCCAAGGGTGTGACTAGGGAGCTCAGCTTTTGGCCAGTCTGTTCTGTGTGTGTGTCCGTCCGTGTGTGCAATCTGGAGCCTGTCTGTGGGGGTTGTGTGTGAGTGGGGGTGACATTGAGACTTGAGCAGAAGTAGGGCAGCTTTGGAGATGACGGGGTGACTGAGTGTTCTAAAAGGAGTGCCTAGAGGGGGTGAGGATATTAACGTGACTTGCTGTGGGACATTTTTTGGGAATATGAGTAGTGTGAATTTGGTGATATCTGTGGGGGTTACTCTAGAAATGATTGAGAGGGTTCTGTGGGGTGGCCTTGGGGTGTGGGTGGGGTCGATTATGAGGGTGCCTGTGGGATGACGTTGGGGCAAGTTTGAGGGTGTGAGTGGTGATGATTTTGAGTTGACTTTAGGGGTCTCTTGGGGTGCCTTTGTGAAAGTGGAGCTGTTTGGGGGTTTCTGGGAGAGATGGGAGTGGGAGTGATTTTGAAGATGCCTGTAGGCAGACGCTGGGGGTAGCTGATGGCCGTCTCACTGGGGTCCGGGGGTGACCCTGGGGCGTTTGCTGGGTGGTGCGGCAGTGGGGTGCTCTGCCAGGGGAGGTATGGGGGTCCCTCTC
Organism: Bradypus variegatus; assembly: GCA_004027775.1. NCBI lineage: Eukaryota > Metazoa > Chordata > Mammalia > Pilosa > Bradypodidae > Bradypus > Bradypus variegatus. The sequence continues at coordinate 30,218 of PVKY010000966.1, read as the reverse complement.
AGCCTCATCTCCCCGCAGTTCTCCTCCACCTGGGCACTGGCTTCATGATCCTGGCCCTGGGCCTGAGCCTCCTGCTGCTCCCCGCCATGGCCTTCTCCTTCAGCCCTGCCTTCCGCCGCCTCACCAAACTCGACCTGCTCTTCAGTTTCCTCAGCCTCAGCGTCGGTAAGTGGGGCTTGGGGGAGGCGCGCTCCCCAACCCCGTGGGGGCCACCAGGTCTGTCTTTGCTGGGCTCCTGCCTCTCTGTCCCTAGCGCCCCTCGGTTCCGCCTTCTCCAGCTTCCTGCTGCTCAGGCTGGATGTGGGCGCGCGGGAAGTGTGCAGGAGGGTTGTGTGCGGGATGGGGGCGTCTGCGGGAGGGCGGTGGCAGGTCCTTCTGTTTCCCTGTCTGTCGCCCCACCCCGTCCAGGGATCTTTCTGTCTGGCCCAGAGGCTTGTGTTTCTCCCTACTTGTCATGGAGGGTGGGAGAGGATGCCTCCGTCTCCCACTCTTTCCGGGGGGCCCTGCGTGTCCCTGTCCAGCCTCGTGTCCGTCTCTGGCCCCACCCCAGCGCAGGGCTCCAGATTCTCCTCAGCCTGACGCTCTTCATAGTCAACTGCGAGACGCTGCACCCGAGGCCGCAGGTATCCTACCTGGTGACCTTCTACCTGTGCTGGGGCGCCAGCGCCTTGATGCTTTGGGCCGGTGAGAGTGAGGGCGCGGCCTCGGGCGTAGGGAGCGGGGCTCGGCGGGCCGGGGGCGGAGCCCGAAGGCAAAGAGGCGGGGCCCTGGCCGGTGGGGGCGGAGCCTGGGGGTCCCGAGAGGCGGGGCCCTGGCCGATGGGGGCGGGCCGGCCGCGGGGGCCCAGGCCAGGCTCCGAGGCACACAGCCCACCCCGCCCCGTCCTCCAGGCGTCCTGTCCTTCTTAAACCACGTGGGCGTGTGGAGCTCGGGGCGGCCCTGCGCCGAGCGGCGGCTGAGCTACCGCCGGTGGGCCTCGCAGCAGGAGGCTCTGAGGCGCTAGTCGAAAAGGAAGAACTCATCCGCGGCATCCCTGCCTACCGAGACCGGCCCGGTTCATTCGGCCTCCAGGATAACCCCCTAAACCTCTCCTCCCGTAGGGCGCCTCTGAACTCTGACTCGGCGCCTCAGAACTCGGTTCTCAGGTGCCGGCCCCGCTCCCCGCCGCGTGGCTCCGCCTCCGCCCCTTGCGCACAGGCCCCGCCCACCGAGTCCGCTTGCGCCCCGCCCTCCAGCCCACACCCGCTGGGAGTCGCGCCGAGCCCAGCCAACGGTTTGTGTGGCTCCGCCCCGGCCCCAGCAAGGCCACGCCCCCTCCAGACCACGCCCCCCGGAGCTCAACTCGGTCCTTGCAGACCCACCTGTCGAGGGCTTTTCCCCGGCACAGCCGACCCCGCCCAGCACCTGCGCCCCCCGGCCCGGGGCGGCTGCCTCTGAACCCCTCCGCCCCCCTCTTGGCTTCCCCGCCACAATAAAATCTGGGCACCACGGTCCTCTCCGAGTCCGACGCTCGATGGCCCCTCTCCCTCAGGGCAGGGTCGGGCCCGGCGTGTGCGAGCCTGTCTCGCGTCCCCGCTCTGCCCTTTGGGGTCCGAGGCTCGCCCTGCCTGCCCACACCCCTGGCCGCCCCTTCCTGTCCCTCCCCGCCCCTGACTCGACGCGCAGGACTCGAGATGGGGAGGGCCGGGGACGCTCTAGCTTCAGCCAGGCGGGTGTGAGATTCCTGGGGCCGGCGTCTGCACAGGCGGGAAGACGCCGGAACTCGATGCGCATTCAGTTTTACTGGGGGCGGGGCGGGGTGGGGACGGGGCACTCAGGTGTTGGCCTCCATGGTGTCCTTGATCCAGTCCAGGTGCGGCATCACCTTGGCGCTGATGGCCGGCTTCTGGGGCCTGCCGCACGGGTAGTGGCCCCACGACGTGATGCCCTGAAGCACGCCATCGCAGACCAGCGGGCCCCCCGAGTCACCCTAGGAGCACAAGGCGCGGGGGGAGTGGGAAGGGTCAGTCCGGCGCTCAGGCCGAGGCTTGCAGGTCACAGAAGGCGATGCGACGGGGAGAGACGGGTTTCCTCCCGGACACCAGCTCTGGGGAGCAGGGGAGGCCGAGGCTTGCCTGGGATGCCAGCCCGACCCCGGGTGCCCGCCCTCAGCCCGCTGCGCCGGGAGGGGCCCGGGCTCACCACGCAGGTGTCTTTGCCGCCCTCCAGGTGCCCGGCACACAGCATGAACTCTGTCACCTTCTGGGGGTGGGATTTGGCACACTCATCGTTGGGCAGGAGCTCCAGGTCCACGCACTGCAGCTCGTCTGGATACGAGACTGCGGGCCAGAGAGAAAGCAGACAGTGGCGGGATCCCAGCTGGCTCCCCGCCGCCCGCCCCCCTCGGGCTCCCGGCACCCAGCCGCCTCCTCCCTCGGGCCCTGGGGTTCGGCGGGGTCGGGCCGGGCGTACAGTCCTCAGGTTGGATGCTGCCCCAGCCCGAGGTGGTGCAGGTGCTCCCCAGCTCCGGCTCGGTGCTGGGCAGGTCCAGGACCTGCACGGCCGCGGTGACCTTGGCCGGCTCCTGCAGGCGCAGCAGCATGAGGTCGTGGCTGTAGTCCTCGCCCGGCAGGCGGCTGTGGCTCTGCAGGAGGCTCATGTTGAATTGGGGGTGAGGGAAGCTCGTGCTGACGTGGACAAATTGGGCCGTGCTTTCGTCCTCAAACAGGTTGTGTCTGCCCAGCCAGAGCTGGTAGTTGCTGGGAGGGGGCGACAGGGAGAAAGAGGAGAGAGGAGGGAGGAGGGAGATGAGGCAGGGGGGCATGGGGGAGGGACCCAGAAGAGAGAGAGAGAATGGGAAAGACAGAGTCATGGAGAAACGGAGACAGTGAGTGAGGAAACAAGAATGTGGAGAAGGGAGAGTGTGAAAGGCAGAGAGAGAGGAGTGGAATGGAAGGAGAACATAAAAGGAGAGAGGGAGTGAGAAGAGCAGAGAGGGAGAACAGAAGTGGAGGGAGTGAAGGGACAGTGGGAGCAAGAGAAAAGGGGGGCAGTGAAAGAGAGACAAAGAGGAGAGGGAGTGAAAAGACAGACCAGGAAGGAGAGCAAAATGGACAAAATGAGAAAGGGCAGAGGAAGTGACAAAAAGAGCGTGAGAAGTGGAGTGGAAGGGATGTTGGTGAGAGCCAGAGTGAGAAAAGGGAGGGGGATGCGGGGGTGGGAGTGGGGGAGCAGGGGGAGGGGGAGAGGCCTGAGAGTCGGCTCAGCTGCAGCCTGGGCTGTTGTGCTAGTTCCCAGGAGGCTGGGGCCTGGCCCGCAGCCCAAGGTCGGCGTCCCCCCTCCCTCCCCAGCACCCTCTGCTCCCCTCTCTCATTCCCACTTCTTCTCCTTCTGTCTCACGCCTCCCCCCATCAAACTCCAGCTCAAACTGGCCCTTCCTTGTGTCTCCCTGGAGTGGACTGACTGAATTGGAGGCTGGAACTGGGAAGGGGAATGTGGAAACCTTCTCTTTCCCCTTTAAAAATCATGTAGGGGGTAATTCCCTCCATTCTCCTTGGGGGGTCCCCCTTAGGCCCATCCTGGGTGGTGTACTCAGTAGTGATGGGGACAGGGTGAGGCAGAGACCAGAGAGACAGGGGCAGAGCCCAGTCAGTGATGGAGGGTGAGACCTACATGGCAGAGAGACCCAGAGATGGACAGAGACAGGGAGACAGAGAGACATGGAGACAGAGAAGAGAGGGAGATAGAGACTAAAATATGCTCATAAGGAGAGAGACGTGAAAACAAGCAGTTAACTGAGAGACACAGAGAACAAGGCAGAGAGACACACAAGGAGACACCCCGAGAAGGGCCTCAGGCAGCCTTGCAGAGAGCTGCTCTGGGGTCGCCCAGCCCCAGCTCTGCCTCACTCCCTCCACCTGGACCAGTGCCCCTTCCCTGCTTCCTTCCATCCCCCTGGACTCCCCTGTGCTTATGCAGCACCTAGGTCCCCTCCCCAAATCCCTGCCCTACTCACTCATTTATGCAGTGGGCAGCCGTGAGCACCCACTGGGGGTGCACCAGGACACCTCCACACTGGAAGTTGCTGAAGTGGTACAGAGCCACCTGCCAGGGCTGGGAATGCTTCTTACACTCCCAGCCCCCCACGATCCGGGACTGGATGGGGGGCACGGCGCCTGCAGAGGGTGGAGGGCAGGGGGCAGGCTCAGGAGGGGCTGGGTTGGTAGGTGGGGCAGGGGGTTCTGGGCCAGGTAGATGGGCTGGGGTGGGGTGAGAAAGGCATGGAGTTCTGGAGCCATCCCTGGGATTTTGGGTTGGTGGGTGGTCCTGAGAGAGCAAAGCAGCCCCCAGGGATCAGGGGAGGAGACCCGCAAGACAGCGTTTGGGGCAGGCATCAGGTTTGGGGGATTGGGCTCTTTGGAGGTGATTTGGGATCTTGAACTGGGGGGGTGGAGGCTGTGAGTTTATTGGGGAAAAAATTTCCAGAAACCGGGGAGAAGGTCCCCAAAAGAGTAAGTCAGGGCTGGGAGAGGAAGGATTTGGGAGATTAGGGGGTCCTAGATTGAGGAAAAGATTAAGACCTGTGGTGGGTTTTTGAAAAGAATCTAGATTTAAGGAATCAGATCTGGGAGGTGAGGAAAAGCATCTGGGCTGGGGAGTTTAGGGGTGACTTTGGGGGTCCCTGGATAGGAGCTGGAAGAGGTCTGCTGAGCTGAGAGAGGTGGGAAAATTTGGGGAGAGGGATCCCTGAAGATTTGGGTTCCTGTGACCCTGGAATGCAGTCTAAGAGGGTGTGGGGGACCCCAAAGAGCAGGGTTGGGGGTAGAGCTGGGGTGGGGCTTGGGAAGAGGGAGGAGGTAGACTGAGGGATGGTGTTTGTCTCTGTATGGGGTGGGGGTCACATTGCAAGGGTATCAGAGAGATTTGGGGTTCTTTGGAAATGGAGAAAGGGCTGACATGGGGGCCAAGCAGCTGTGGTGCCCAACTGGAGGACCCATTAGATATGGGATCCTAGAATCCCTTATTCAGATGCTTGGGGAAGGTCTGGCAGGTCAGCAGGGGAGGTACTGGGGAAAACCAGGGCTGTGACAGAAGGGGTTTGGGTGGGAGAAGGGCTGGAGCCCAGGGAGGGATGGAAATTCTCTGGAGAGAGGGGGTTCTGGTTGGGGAATTCTGGATGTTTTCCTTGGGGGAGAAGCTGGGGGTGTTGGGCCAGCATCTGGGGGCAGAGAGGCAGAGATGGATAGGCTCTGCCACTCAAAAAGGTTGCTGGGGGCCAAGAGTTGGCTGGGGAAGAGTAGAAAGTTCTGCAGGTTCCCAGGAGGGAGCGTGGAGGGGTTGGGGGAGAGAGAGGAAGGAGCCAGGAGCCCTGTCTGGTGTGGACTGTGAGCAAGAAGGGTGCAGGGTGGGGTGCTGGGTGGGAGGGGAGGAACTCATGGGGGGTGAAGGAGACATGAGAGTCGGGGCCCCGTCCCCCACCCGCATCCTCCCCCCTCTGTCTCACCAGTCCCCCCCAGGGTCAGGGAGAGGCACAGAACCAGGAGCCACATGGTGACACAGGTGTCCAGGGCAGGCAGGCCGCGAGATACGAGTTCCCTGGTGAGTCTTTTAAAAGCCTTCTTCCCCCCAGGCTCCCGCCCCTGCCCTGCTGGTGTCCAAATGTTGACCAAGGTCCCGCCCATCCAGCTGGGGGCTGGACACCCTCCTCCAGAGCTTCAGAAGGGGGGTGAGGACCTGCACCCGCTGTCCTGCAGGCCCTGGATGCATTCCCAGAGGCCGAACCGGGGGGGGGGAAGGGCCCGTGGCTGCTGAGCCTTGCTCTTGGGGACAGAGCCAGGGGAACAGGAACATGGGGGTGGGAGAATGACACCCCCCCATAAGAATCTCATGTGCCTAAGCCCCAAGATCTAGTGTACCCTCAAATACCAACAGTGGGGTTTGGACTTCCTGCTCCCCACACCACTCTAAGCCAAGATGCCAGTAACCCGGCTTCCCATGGTCCCCTGAAATATAAGCCATGGCTTTCAGAACTCCCTGATTCTTGCCCTCCCAGACCCAGAATCTAGCTCCCCAAATCTGTTGTTCATTTCATAATATCTTGGGGTACCCAATGACTGACCATCCTAGTGCCCCAGATCTGGGTATATAAAACTCTGGGGATCCCTCATAGTAAACTCCTTAGCATTTCAAAATCCAATGCCCTCCAAACAATATTGGGGTCCCAGTGACCCTCACTCCTTGTTCCCCAGTGCTGAGTGCTCAAAGTTGTCCTCCAAAATCCCAGGGATCTCAGGTTCCTTGCTCTTCTCAGTCAAGAACATTTTCAAAGCAAAATATGGAGGTCTCAGGAGTTAGATCCATGTACCTCAAGATTCCGTGCCCTGGAAAAACACATTTTGGGGTCTCCAAAGAGGATCAGGACCCCTGGAGCTGCTGCATTAAGCACATGGGTGTCTGAAACGTCATCTTGGCTAGTTAGTAAACTCAAAGCAGCTTTGCTTGTCAGGAACCCGAGAAAATCTTTCCCCTTTCCTGGTTGAGGAAAGGAGAGTATTAACCGCTTTGTAGAGCTATCAGGAAGCCCAGAACTAAGTTTTGAAGAAAAAGAAGTAATCCTTGCTCCTCTAGCATGTGCTGTGTCCTTCCTTCACTAGTGGCTAGAGACAGAGGGTCCCTCTCCAGGGTAGACACTGTCCTCATCAGTTTGTATGGATACCTACTCTCATCCTCTCAAAGTAAGCAGTGTTACGATCCCCAATTTACAGATGTGGAAACAGGCTGAGTGAGTTTGAGTGAGTTTGAGTCTCTTGCTCAAGGTCACACAACTGGTCATATGTGTTGGATGAACAGAGTTTTGTTTCAAGCCATGTCTTCTCACCTAGGGACCAGGGCAGTGGGTGAAAAGCAGCAGTGTGTGTGTGGCTCTGGGGTCCCTAGAGGTCTCCTCCCTACCTGGGCTGTGGCTCCCATTTCCCTCCATCCCCAGAAGAAAGTCACAGAAACTTAGATCAGTGCTGTCTGTTATCTTGGCATTAAACAGGTGACCTTTAGCACAGGCTCTGGCCTCGGCCGGGTAGCCTTGACTAATGTCTGGGCATTGGACAAGGTCTTGAGAGATGGCCCAGTTCTGTCCCGGATCAGGGTAGGGCTGCCGGCCAGCTGAGGGGGCTTCTGCTCAGTCTGGGACATGGGCAGAAAGCCAGGACAGTCAGTTGTTTTTCATGGTTTCTTTGATCCAATCCACGTAGTGGCAGACTTTGGTATAGACGCCGGGCTTGGTGGTGGTGTCACAAGGGACATCACCCCAGGACACAATGCCTTGCAGGATGCCCCCACAAACCAGGGGTCCCCCGGAGTCACCCTGTAGGGAGAAGGGGACCTCAGCTTCAATGGCAGCCTCCTGGATCCAGCACCCCATCCCAATCCTAATTTCCATTCACAATCTCAACTAAAACCCAACTCAACCCAATTTAAGCCAACCGCACGTAATCTCAGCCCAGCTCAATTCCATCCAATCCGATTTAACACAAACCATTCCATCCTAACCCTGCACAAACCAAGCAGCTCCACTTAATACCACTCAATACCCAACCTGATTCCAACTCAAACCCAGGCAACCCCAACCCAACTGAACTCAACCCAACCAAACTCATGCCAACATCCCCATATTCCCCATTAAAAATCAAACCATTCCCATGCCCATCCTCACAGCCAACACAACCCAGTTACTATCTCCATGACCTCTGCAACCCAACCTATCCCACCCCCACTCAACTCCCACCTGTTTCCCATCCAAAAACAAAGCAAACTCATTCTGACCCCCTACTCTACCCATGCCACCTCAACCTAGCCTCTAGATATTCCAACCCCAATCCAACCCAGCTCCAACCCTATCCCCATCTCCACCCCAACTCCAACCTCACCCCCCCACCCCCATTCTACTCCGCCCCCTAACATATCCTCAGCATCTTCTCTGGCCCAAAGCAGACCAAATCCACCCTCACCCCACTCCCAAACCTGTCCCCACCCCACGCAATGGCCCCCTCTCAGCTCTGACCTCACAGGAGTCCGTGCCTCCGCCCTCCACGCCTGCACACACCATGGTGTCCGTCAGGCGCCCTGGGTACTCCTTGTTACAAGCTGCCGTGGAGATAATGCTGATGTTGGCACAATGCAACGTGTCCGGGAGGCTCACTGGGGAGACAGTGGGTTTAGAACAGGCCCGGGAGTTCTCGCCCCGACCCCCTCCGCCCTGGAGCCCCGAATTCTAGGGTTCCTAGAGCGCTGACATGCAGCCCCTCGCACGCACCTTGCGGTCCGGGGCGCCCTGTGGTCTCCGGCCTGTTGTCGGACACCAGGCCCCAGCCGGACACCAGGCAGGGCTCGCCTGGGTAGGGGCAGCGCGTGGGAAGCCGCACGGGTCTCACTTGGCGGCAGAGGTGCGCGGGTCGGGCGAGCCGCAGCAGCATGACGTCGTGGAGGTGGCTGCGCGCCTCGTACGCGGGGTGCGGGATGGCGCGTGAAATTGGCAGGAGCTGCTCCGGGCTGTCGTGCTTGCGCAGGTTGTGCTCACCCACACGCGCTCGCATGAAACTGTGCGGGCCGGGGAGGAGCAGACGGAAAAATCTAAGTGCGGGCAACCTGGGGTCCCCCGACCCTTTGGGAGTCTGGAGGTCCCGTTACCCTCTCTGAAGACCTGGGGCCCATGGCCCCAGCCCCCGCCCCTCAGGAACCAAGGAGTTCCGGGTCCCGCACATACCGGGAACCCAACAGCCAGGTCCAAGCGCTTCCTTCCTCGGAATCCGGAATTCTCAGACCCTTAGTCTCTTCCCACATCAGGAGACGGAGCCTCACCGGGCTCCTCCTTCCGATCTCAGGGGCCTAAGAGTTTGGACCTCATACCCCTGCCCCTTCTTCCCTGGGACTGGGCCTCTAGGCTTCCTCCTTCAGACCCAGGAGCCCGGCTCCTCTCACCTCATACACAGCCGTGGGGACCCCAGCCTCCGGTCCTCCCCCTAGCCCAGGAGTTCTGAACCCCAGCCCCCCCCTCAGGGTCCTGAGCCTTGGTACTTACCGGGTTTTGCAATGGGCGGCGGACAGCACCCAGTAGGCGGAGATGAGGGAAGCACCGCAGTTAAAACGTCCACGTTCGAAGAGAGCCACCTGCCACGGCTGGGAGTGGGGTGCACACTCCTCGCCCCCCAGAGATTTGTCACCGTGCTGAGCTGCTGGGCAACGGGGTAGAGAATCCGTGAGGGCAGGGGTCTTTTCCTGATCCTGACCCCTGCCCTGCATCTACTCTCCCATATTCTTCACCTGCAGCTGTCACCCCAGTTCCTCCAGAAGCCTCTGATTTTTCGTAAGCACAGCTTTTACCACTGCTGCCTGTTTTCTCCTGAATCTTGCCCCTTGTCTCCACCCCAGGGGAGAGAAGAGAGGGGAGAGCTGGAGGTCAAGAAGGCTCCCATGATGGGGGGTGGACCTGGGGACGGTAGATACAGGTTCAGGCAGCTGGTCACCTGGCACCAGCCACTCAAGGTCACCGAGCTGTCACAGAGCACACCGATGGGGCCACACAATATCCGTGACACAGTCTTGGCCCCAGAGTCTGGACGTCTCAGCCAAGCTCAAGGACATGGATGCAGCCACCACAAGGTCATAGACATACAAATCCCCACACCTGGGCTTCCAAATGCAGGTACGGATATGGACAATACACTTGAAGCTGAAATTCTCACACATTTAGTTTGTTGTAGCTTCAAGAATCACCACACAGATGTTCGTACGTGATATGGACACAGGCAGCTAGGGCAGGGGCAAACACACACACCATCCGGAGACTCGGACTGACGAGCCCGGACCTAGATCTGCCGTCTCCAGATGGGTTCTGGGTATCCAAGGTCACAGACACACATGCCAGGACACGGGACCTGGACCCACACGTGAGCACATGTGGGAGGGACCTCCAAGGGCTTGTCACTGACACGGGTCAGTGGGACAGTGGTTAGATCCAGACTCAGGCCGCTCAGGCTCAGACATGCTCTGGGATTGTGAGCAAATTATCTGACCTTTCTGTGCCTTTGGTTCCTTGTCTGTAAAAGGCCATTGTTGCAAGGATTAAAGGGGAGAATATGTATGTGTGCATATGTGTGTGTGTGTGTAGCAATCATCATGTATAGATACACATACACACATACATCTGTCTATCCATCCATCCATCTTCCATGCCTGGCACGTAGTAACTACTTAATAAAATTTGGTTAATGTTAGTTAATATTAACCAAGGACATGCGGATTTATTCATGGGCCTGTACGTGTGGACGATCGAGTTGTCAACACAAATATGGCCAAAGTAAGTCAGACATGCGCACGGACCCAGATGGAGACAGTCAGGGTCACAGGTGTGCTTCACTCCAGGGCCACTCTGCAGTAACTCAAAGTTGCAGACACACACCCAGAGGCCAAGGGCTCAGCCGTGGGCCCCTGAGTCAGACCTCAAGGCCACTCCCAGGCACAGGGTCCAAGATCAGAGAGAGACACAGAGGGTCAGGTCAGGACGTCTTCATCCATCCCTGGGTCAGCCCCTAGGTCAGGTACTTGGTGGTCAAGGTCAAGGTCGAGGTCGGTCCCCCCACAGGCACACAACTGCAATATGTGCAAGGACACAGAGATGTTTCCAGGTCCCAGGCTGGGCAAGGTGGCTGTGACCCCTCAAAGTCACAGCCAGGCACATATGCACGCCACTGCCCACCAAGGTCAGGAACCGGGCTCAGGGCTCCGGGGAGGCCGGGGAAGGCGGATGTGCTGGACAAGGGTTTGACAGAGGAAGGGCAAGGCTGTCCCGTGGGGAAGGGCAGAAGGAGTGGGCAGAAAGCTGGTCACTGAGGCTGCACCTGGCCAGTCCCAGCCGGAGGTGGGCGGAGGCCCCTGCAGGGCACAGCACAGTGGGCGGGGGGCAGGGAGGAGAGAGGGCACAGGGAGAGCCTGGGGGGTGGGGGGGATGCCACAGGCAAGGGGAGGGACCCCAGGGGCATCCACCCCACCTTCTGCAGTGCAGGAGCATCAGGTTACAATGAATTTCTCCGTGGGTGGTGGTTGATGGTGACTGCTGGGTCCTACAGCCACCCAGGGTGACCTTGACCCAGAGGGCACCCCTTTCTGAGCTGCAGCCCCCTCCTCTGTCACATGAGGCCAGGACCACCCACCCTGTAGGGACGTTGTGGGATTAGCTGGGTGTCTGTAAGCCCTAAGCATCACGTCTGGTACCCACAAAGCCCCTGGCAAGGCCACGGACCCCTACCCTGGGCTGGCTGCTGGTCGTCATGCAACAACCCCTGCTAGGAGGGTCTCTCCTTCTCTCCAGTTTACAGCTGAGAAACCCTGAGTCAGAGGCAGCAAGTAGACCCAGAATTTGAACCCACAGCTTGTCCTCTTGACCTTGGATGCTTGCCCTGTGCTTCACCTACACTAGGCCATTGCCACCTCCTGAGAATCCTGTCATGGAGATTACAATTGTTTTAGAGAGCAGGCCCCAGAGACCCAGAGAGGTAAAGAAATTTCCCCAAGGTCACACAGCAAAGGAGGAGCTGACTCAGGCCCTGACACCAGGTCTGTGTGACTCTAGGGCCGCTGTTCCTTGTCTGGGGCTGTGCTCAAGGAGGGTGGTGACTCAGGGATGTTGGCAGGTGGCTGAGATAGGGTGGGGAAGGCATCAGGGGGCCCCTGGATGAGGGAGGGGCTGGGAGTGGGGAGGGCCCACCTCACCTGCAGCTGTCAGCAGGCTGGAGAAGGCGAGCAGGGCCCACATGGCAGAGGACGGGCCAGGGCTGAGCTGAAGTCTGGGGAGGGGAAGAGTGAGCGGGGGTGAGGGTCCACGCCAGGAGCCCTGCAGACCCTCCAGACCCAAACTCTTTCATCCTGCTGCTTAGGAAACTCCACCTGGTCCCTCCCTCGCTTCCAACCTGCTCTTCTCCGCTCCCAGCCTCCCCGCAGGGGCTCTCACGACCTGTCCCTGGAAACAGCCAGTGCCACTGTTTTCCCCTCTGCCGCGCTTTGGCTCAGCTGTTCTATCATGTGCCATTCTCTTCAAAGCCCCTTCCTCCGCGAGGCTCCTTGGACCCTCCCTGATGCTCTGAGAGTGGGGTCTGCCTCCCCCATTGGTCTGGGGGCCTCCTGAGGGCAGGGCAGCACCCCCAGCACTGCCCACTTGAGGTTCCAGAAGCTTCCAGGACTGAATTAAAGTCCTTTTTCCCCACCCATCCTCAGAACTTGTACTTGTTCTTTCAGGTGTGACCCTGCCTCTCCCAGAGGCCCCCCACACCTGAAGGGTGTCTCCTGTGCTCTCCCCAGCACCCCTTCTTCCTCCATCACAGCCCAAATCCCAGGAACGCTGGTACTTGTCTGGACCCCCACTGCCGGCCAGGCCCTCCCGGCATCCCCTGCGCTGCCCAGCCGGGGGCCCGGCACCCAGGACACCTCGGGGAGCTTGCGGGGAGCTGATTTGAACTGGTGATAACTGCTGGCCTTGTTCTTGGCTCTGGTGCAAACACTTTTGGGGACGTCCTCTTAGTTCACCCCTCCCCAACTATGTCTCCTTTTCACGGCTCTTTTGACATTTTCCTGGTTCAGGGTCAACACGAGGCCTCAGCAAAGGACGTGGGAACTTCTGCCAGGCTGCCCTTGGCGCTCACCTCCCCCAGGACAGCCATGTCCCCCACCCCAGATCAGGGTGGCCCCTGTACCCCCAGGACCAGGGTGAGCTGATGTCTTCCCCAGACCAGGGGGGAGGGCCCCCTCCCCTCAGCCCACGGGCCCACCACACTATGTCCTCCCCTCCCTCCCACCCCTCCCTTGAAGGTCTCACCCCCTCCAAATCCTCCAGCAGCATCTGAGGCAGCGTGTACGCTGGAAGAAGGGGAGTGGGCACCCCAGTGCCTGAATTTATAAGCTCCCAGCCTCACCTGCTCTCTGGGGCAGGGCAGGGTGGGGTAGGGGGTGGCCAAGAGTCTGGTTTACAGGCAGGGACGCCTTGGTGGCTGGTGATGGAGGGGGATCTGGTCTAATGAGCATTTATGAGGCTGAAGCTTTTGTTTGAGTCTACAAGGAGGAATTACCCGCCAGGGGCAGTTCCTTGAGGAGGAGGGGACAGGAGGGCAAGAGCAGAGAATTGGAGTAGATCAAAATACAGAGCCTAGAGTCTGGAGGCTGTCTTCTGGATTTGGGGTCTGGAGTGTGGAAACTGGATTCTAGAGTCAGGCTCCTTGTGCTGCAGCAGGGCCCTGGACCTTTGATTCCGCGTTCTGGATCCTGGGTTCTAGATTCAGAGTTGTCAAGAGTGCAACATTCATGACCTGAGGTCTGGAATGTGGGTTTTGAAGTCTGCGTTCTGGGCTCTTGAATCTGCATCCTGGAGTCTAGACTTTGAGTGACAGGTCTAGGGCTTTGATTCCTGGATCCCTGTATTCTGGGCCTCTGATTCTAGAGTCCAAGACTCTGGAAGTCTTGAGTCTTGGAATCTGGGGCTTGAGGTCTGAAACCTGCACACCTAATGGGTGGAGCCTGGGGCCTGGAGTATGAATGGTAGATACTGCACTTTGAGTTTTGAGTTCTGGAGTCTAGAATCGGGGTCTAGAGTCTGAGGTTTCACAGGTCGATTGCGGAGCACGAAATCTGGAGCTTCACATCTGCATTGGGCCTTTATGATGCTCAACTAAGAGACTTGGACCTGGCTTCCATGATTCTGGAACCTAGAATCTTGATTTTAGAGTATGAATTTAGAGACTGGGAGCCTGGACTCCCTGCCTGATCCTGCGGTCTTGAGTCTGGGTTCTGGATTCTGCATTCCAGAGTCCGGAGTGCATCACTAAGATGACCCAAGGCTTTGGGAATTTGTGTCTTGGAACCACAGAGGGCCCTGAGCAATTGTCTAAAGTCCATCCTCACTTGCTGAAAGAATGAGGAGGCCCAGAGAGTAGGAAGGACTGACCTCAAATCACCTGGGGAAGGACAGGGACTGTTAGAGACGTGGTCTCTCCCTGCCCCTGGAAAGCTGTCATCACATTTATGGGCAGAGGTTGCAAAATAGGGGCTGTTTAGAACATCAGTGGCCAAGGCCTAGGGGCCTCTGGTCCTCAGTTTCCCCTCAGACAATAAATGGAGAACAGTGGCATCTGAGCCCCAGATGTCGTTCAGGCATTCTAGAACCAGTTATTCCAGAACCCCGGTGTCGCCATCATTCTAGAACTTAGGGTCTCCACTTTTCTAGAATGCCAGACCTTTGGATTTTGGAATTTGGGAGTATAGGTCCTCAGACACTATAGGACCCAAGATTTTCAAATGGTCAAGAGTCACAGATCTTCAGAACTTCTAGAACTTCAGAACTTCAGGCATTCTGGATGCCCATGTGGGTAGAAATTCTAGAACTCCTTGTCCCCTTGATTCCCCACAAATTATTGCTCAAAGTCTTTGCACCTTACCCAGTCCACAACCTCCGTGGACCAGCCCCTGTTTATGTTGTTGGCCACAGGCCACTCCCCTGGCTAGGTGCCCTCCTCTTCACATCACCTCGTGTATCCTGCCGACAACAGGTGATGTGGTTATTATTGCTCCCTCTTAATATTGGGGACACTGGGCCCAGAGAGGGAGTGCCACAGGCTGAGGGGGACAGGAACCCCGGGCTTGAGTGTGGGAACTCCTGGCTAACCCATTTGCTCCCACCCCGAAGCCACCTCTGTCTGGTGGGAGAGGTAAGGGGCAGGGGTGGAGGTGGTAAGCTGAGGGAGGTGAGCCCTGGGATGCAATGAGGCTTTCAGGGCACCCACCCAGGCCGTGCCTGGGCTACCCCACTAATCTTGCAGGCAGCAGCAGTCAGCATCCCCTTGGCACAGATGGGTCCCCAGGGCGCTCACATCGCACGGAGCCAGGTTCACCCTAGAGTCGGAGGGCGAGCTTGCCAGGAGGACGCCTGCCCACGGCTCTCCCGGGTCCGCCACGCAGGGACCTCAGAGCTCCCCCTCCAGCGCCCCGGCTGGGTCCGGCCTGTGCCATCAGTGCCCTCCTGGACCCCTCCCCGGGCATCGCTCACATCCACCTCCTCCAGGCTGAGCCCCGCCTTCTGCCCTCCCCCCTCCCGCCCCCCGAACCCCCCTCCCAGCGACAGGCTTCTCTCCAAACGCACCTTTCTCTCGTGGACTCCCGAGGTTCAACCCCCCAACCGCGCCCTCTTCCCTCTGGACACCGCCCTGGAACTCCCCTGGCTGCTCCCACCCCGCATTTCCCCAAACCTTCTCCTCCCCGCAGCCCTACCGCCGACCGCGTCATGCGACCAGACCCCGGGCGCCACCCGCGCCCCCTAATCCCTAGCTCTCCCGCCATCACCCTGCCCCAGGCTCTGCCTGGGCCTCACGCCCTCCAGTCCCTCCCTTCAACTTCCCCATGGGGCACAGGGGGCACCGCGCTCAGGCGTGATAGTGTTAAAGGCCATGGAAATGCTTTAATTTCTTTTCAAGTCAGAAGGGGAAAAAAATGAGCTTGTAGGGTCAAAGAAAATCTTTTAATATTTTGCTCACATCAGAAAAAGTTTAGGATCCACAGTAATATAAAAAATGATGTTCATGTATACATATGTGTATGTGTTGATGTTCATATATTTTTTATGAAGGAGGGGGACCCACAAAAGCCAAAGTGCCTGGGGCTAGGGGAAGTCGGATGGAGCCCAGCCTCCAGTCTCGAGATTCCAGAGGGCTCTCTCCACCCAGGGCTGCCCCTGTCCCTGCCTTGGCTCCCCTGCACCCCTGCACAAAGCCCCAGCCCCTCAGCCTGGCATTTCAGGCCCCATGAGATCCCCCTGCTGGCTCAGGCCTCATTGTGAATCCCCGTCCCCAGGTCACGCTCACAGCATCCAGCAATCCCGGGTTTCTGCGTACCCAGGCCCCCTTCCCTTTTAGGTCCTACTCCTTTAGTCCTTACCAAGACCTTGGTTTATTTTGGGAACCCACCCAGCTTCAGGGTGCTGGCTCTGGAGTCAGACAACCTGGGCTCAGACCCCCATGCCACCACTTGCTAGTTTGAGAGATGCTGGGTAAGTGTATTTCCTTCTCTGTGCCTCAGTTTCCCTCCATGAAAATGGGGTAATATGAGGACTCCCTCAAAGGATTGTTTCCAGGAGTATCACATTAGTGTGTAAGGATCTAAGAACAGGGCCCCCACGAAGTAAAGGTTGACTATGAATTTCACCCCAATTTTACACCTGAGCAGACTGGTGGGGGGTGGTCCCCATTGTTCAAGGTCACAGGTCATAGAGGTTGGTGGGGTGCGGGGTGGGGGAAGGGAATGGTCCTGAGTCCTGGGCCCCCTTGGCTGAGAAGCATCACCTGACTCGTTGTCAGATGCTCATCTTGAAGGGGTCCTGGGTTGGGGCCAGGGTGGGCAGGGGATGTGGCATCACTTGGGTTGGACGAGATCATACACCTGGAGCCAGCGTGTAAATCATAAAGTTAGGCTGAGGCTGGAAAGACGGGTTAGCACAGCACATGATTCAGATGTGGACCCTGGAGGCAGACAGCCTCTGCCACACACTGCTGTACATCCTGAGACAGGCCACTTGGCCTCTCTGGGCCTCGTTTCCTAGTCCATGGATGGGAGGAATCATTGCTTCTGCCTTGAGGTGTTAATGCCTGTAAAGCACTTAACTTCTCACCTGCCACTCAGTGCTGTGCGATTGTGGGCCTGTGGACAGGGGCTTTGGAGTCTTTCTCAGTCAGGCAGCAGGAGGTCTGGGACCAGAAGAATAGGATCTGTGTTTCTGGATCTGTCAGATGGATCTCCTGAATCCCTGAAACCCCTTTATCAAGACCACTGTTTTACAGATGGGGAAACTGAGGCCCAGGGAGAGGAAATGGACTGTGGAAGGCCCGGGAGTCAGAGTGTGAGTCCAAGCAGGGAGGATGCCTCACACAGAGCCTGGCTTTTTTCCAAGACTTGATTTCTTTGGTTGAGTAGGGGAAGTGGGAGGGAAGGAGACTGAAAACCCTGCTTCTTTTCTTGTTCTGGTAGGTTCGCCGCTAGGTGGCGCCAACGAGGTCTGCTCCAGGGTCTGAGGGAGGAGGGAGCTGGAAGCAAACTCTAATCCGAGGGAAGAGGGGCTGGGGGCTCGGATTCCCCGGTCTGAGGGAGGAGGGGCGGGGACCCCCTGCACACCATGGGGCTGCCAGAGTCGCCCTGAGAGAGAGACAGAGGGTCAGAGAGACAGAGAACAAAGAACAGGCAGGTCTTTCCCTCAGAAACCACCTCCAGCTTGACTTCCCAATCTCATCGCCATCGTATTCTCATTTCCCAAACCAACTTTCGCAGCCATCCTTTCTCAGTTCCTTCACCCCATCCTCACAGCTGAGGAACGGGAGACTCGGAGAAGAAAAGTCACCTGCTCTGGGTCAGCCACCATCCCAGCTGCCGGTGCTGGGATTTGGAGCCAGGTCCTCTGGGCCTTTGCGCTGCACCAGCATCTCCTGCCCTGACTTCTCTTTGCTGCCCCTTCTCCAGGCTCAGACCATTCCCTCCACCCTGAGTCTCCAGTGGTGTCCTCCCCAACCCCCTGGACCAGGAGCAGACCTGTGGGGACCAGGGACAGAGGACAGGACCGAGAGGCAGGTGCAGGAGGGGTGGGGCTAGGGATGGGTGGGCTGTTGGAGATGATGGGGATGAGGATGGCGCCAGGGAACCTGGTCACATGGCTGCGTGGACAGTGGGGCTGCCCTGAGATGGGGAACCTGGGAGAAGGAGCAAGGTTGGGGGAAGGGAAAATTCCATTAGGCTGCAGTGAGTGAGAGGGGCCGGGGGACGCTGGGGAGGATGTCCAAAGCAGGTGGCTGTAGGAGGCTGCAGCTGAGGTCAGATGGAGGACCCAGTGTGTGGTCGGTGTTTGCGAGAGTCAGTGAGAGAAAGACTGGGTTTGGAGAGAAGCATCCTCAGGCCAGAGCAAACTCAATCAACGCCGTGGGAAGCAGTTGCTCCAGCCAGTCCACCAGATCATGAGCTAGAAAAATGGTTACTGTCTTAAGCCATTAAATTTTGGGGTGTTT
This sequence comes from Bradypus variegatus, assembly GCA_004027775.1. Classification (NCBI taxonomy): domain Eukaryota; kingdom Metazoa; phylum Chordata; class Mammalia; order Pilosa; family Bradypodidae; genus Bradypus; species Bradypus variegatus. The sequence continues at coordinate 12,162 of PVKY010000966.1, read as the reverse complement.
TGTTACACAGCAATAGAGAGCTGAAATCTTCATAGCTAAGAATTTCCACACTCTCCCCCATTAACCATAACACTTAGTAATTTGTTGTAATTATTGAGACATAAGAGAGTTTTGGAAAGATCTTATTTTGTTATTGATGTTCAATTTTATGGCATTTTCACGAAAGAACGCAGTTTATATGATATTGGTTCTTGGGAATTTATTGAGGCTTTCTTTGTAGACTAGCGTATGATTTATTTTTGTAAAAATAATTACTTTTATTTTTAAGCCCATGTTATTAGGTGCACATATCTTCATTATTATATATATAAATTTTTTAAATGTAATGTTTTCTTTTTGCAGGAAGAGTTCTAGGTGCTTGGGATAAACAAGGAATAATATGTAATGTCATTCTTTGACTATTAGATTGGTTTTCATCTTTAAATCTTTTTTTTTAATTAACTAATTAGAATAGAATAGATAATTCAGATTCCTTCTATTTCACATCTGCCTGGTGTTGTTTCCCTTTTATTGTATTTCATTTATTTTATTTTTGGACCTGAGATGCACAGACTTGTATAAATCTGATCCCTGTTTATGACACACTCTTGTTGCTTCTCAATTATGATCAGCTTTTATTTATTTTTTAGATTTTTAGTGTGAAGTTTTGCAGAATAACTCACATGTAGTAAAGGGGGCAAAGCAGAAGTGTAAACTGATAACATTTCACAAAGTGAACACATTGTGTGACCAGCACCCAGATGAAAACACTGAATGTTACCAGAACCCCAGATGTCCCCTCACGTCTCACTTTCAATAGCCACCCCCCTCAAGGATGACCATTATTCTGGCTTCTAATGCTATAAATTAGTTTTGCCTTTTGCTTTTGAAATGTATATAAATGTTATTATAGAGCATGCGTTCATTTATGTCTAGTGGTTTCTTTAAACATTATGTTTATGAAACTCATCCAGTTTATGTGTAGTTGAATGTTTCATTCCCATTGTTGTGTATGTATATACCATTTTATATATGTATGTATATACCATTATTTGAAAAATTCATTTCTTCTAGATAAACATTTAGGCAATTCCACTTTTTTACTCTTACAAATATGCTGCTATGAACATTCTTGAACAGGCCATTGGTGAACACACATACACATTTCTGTTGCACGTAGTTTTAGTTTCCTGGCTGCTAAAGCAATACCACACAACGGGTTGGCTTAAAACAGGACATCTTCAGCTCACGGTTTTGAAGCTAGAAGTCCAAAAGTGAGGTGTCCTCAAGGCGATGCTTTCTTCCTGGCTACCGGTGATCCTGGGTTCCTTGGCTTTTCCATCATGTGGCAATGTCCTCTCCTTTCTCTTCTGTTTCTTTTGACGTCTGGCTGCTCCCCATGGCTTCCTCTCCATCTGACTTTCACTCTGCATGTAAAGGACTCCAGTTATCTGGATTAAAGGCACCCAAGTCTATTTGGGCCACATCCTAACTGGAGTACCATCTTGAAGATGTCTATTCACAATGGATCCACAGCCACCAGAATGTGGACCAAGACCAAGAACAGGTCCCAACTGGGGTGCACAATTCAAACGCCCACAGGCATGTACCTTGGAGTGGAACTGAGGGGCACTGGGGAGGCACGTGTTCAGCTTAATTACCCACTGCAACATGGTGAACTCGCTCATCTAGGTCTCTGATTTACAGTGAGGAAACTGGGGCCCAGGAGAGGAGGCGTATCAGAGGCTAACGGCCAGGAGTGTACAATGCAGCAGACAGGACACAGCACACACACTTTCCCAGACTTTGTTTCTGAGGCTGAGTTAGTAGAAGGAGGGGGGAAGAGAACTGAAACTACATTTTCTGTTCCTGCTGTCCTGCACAGCGGCAGCCACCAAGGGGTGCTGTGTGCTGTTAAGCGAAGAGGTTTTCTGGGGCTCAAGAGGGAAGGATGTGGGCGTGTCAGGAGGAGGTACAGGGGAGAGACTCCTTGGTCCTGGGGCCTGTAGTGACTTGGTCCATATAGACTTAAAAAAAATTTTTTTTTTTTAAAAACCATCTGAGCTTCCTGAGGAACCGCTAAACTGCCTTCCAGAGTGGCTGCTCCATTCCACATTCCCACTTACAGTGAATAAGTATACCTATTTCTCCTCATCCTCTCCAGCACTTGTAGTTTTGCTTTTTTTTTTTAAATATATATATGGAATTGTCATTGTATTAGGTGTGAGATGGTATCTCATTGTGGTTTTCATTTGCATTTCTCTAATAGATGGTGTTCCAGTTTGCTAATGCTGCTGTTAAGCAAAGTACCAGAAATGGATTGGCTTTTATAAAGGGGGTTTATTTGGTTACAGAATTACAGTTTTAAGGCCATAAAGTGTCCAAGGTAAGGCATTAACAATAGGGTACCATCATTGGAGAAAGCCATTGGCATCCAGAAAACCTCTGTTAGCTCTGAAGGCAAGTGGCTGCCATCTGCTTGCTCCCAGGTTGCATTTCAAAATGACGTACTCCCAAATGCCAGTTTTCAATGACCATCTTCAACATGTGTCTCTCAGCTGCGGCAAATGTCTGGGCCTGTGTGGCTCTTTTTAAAGCACTCTAGTGATTTAATTAAGACCCATGCTGAATGGGTGGGTCACATCTCCATGGAAACAATCTAATCCCAATGTCCAACGAGATTGGATCAAAAGATCATGCCTTTTTCTTCAGGAATATAATATATCCAGACTGGCATGGATGGTGAAGTTGAGCACCTTTTCATATGCTTTTGAGCCATTTGTATTTCTTCTTTGGAAAAGTGTCTATCCATGTCTTTTGCCCATCTTTAAAAGGGGTTGTTTGTCATTTTGTTGTTGAGTTGTAGGATCTCTTTATATATTCTGGATATTAAACTCTTATTGGATATATGATTTCTAAGTATTGTCCCCCATTGTGTAGGCTGCCTTTTTACTTTCCTGACAAAGTCCTTTGATGCGTAAAAGTATTCAATTTTGAGGAGATCCCTTTATCTATTTCTTCTTTCATTGCTTGTGCTTTGAGTGTAAGGTCTAGGAAACCAACTCCTACTACAAGATCTTTAAGATATTTTGCTACATTTCCTTATAAGAGTTCTATGGTCTTAGCTCTAATGTTTAGGTCTTTGATCCATTTAGAGTTAATTTTTGAATATGGTGTGAGATAGGGTTCCTCTTTTATTCTTTTGGATATGGCTATCCAGTTCTCCAAGCACCATTTGTTGAAGAGACTGTTCTGTCTCAGTTGAATGGACTTGGTCGCCTTGTCAAAATCAATCATCTGTAGATGAGATGGTCTATTTCTGAACTCTCAATTTGATTCCATTGGTCAGTACCATGCTATTTTGACCACTGTAGCTTTGTAATGTGCTTTAAAGTCAGGTAGTGTGAGACCTCCAACTTCATTTTTCTTTGTTAATATATTTTTGGCTGTTCAGGTCACCCTGCCCTTCCAAATAAATTTGATTATTGGTTTTTCTATTTCTGCAAAGTAACTCATCAAGCTTTTGATTGGCATTGCATTGAGTGTAAAAATCATTTTGGGTATGATTGACATCTTAACTATATTTAGTCTTCCAATCCATGAGCATGGTATGTTCTTCCATTTATTTAGGTTTTCCTTGATTTCTTTTAGCAATGTTTTATAGTTTTTTTTGTGTAGGTCTTTCATGTTCTTGGTTAAATTTATTTCTAAGTATTTGATTCTTTTGATTGCTATTGTAAATGACTTTTTTTCTTGGTTTCTTCCTTAGATTGCTCATTGCTAGTGTATAGAAACACTACTATTTTTGCATGGTGATCTTGTATCCTGCCACTTTGCTGAACTTGTTTATTAGCTCTAGTAGCTTTGCTGTAGATTTTTCAGGATTCTCTACATATAGGATCATGTCATCTGCAAACAATGAGCCTTCTTCCTTTTCCACATGGTCTTTTGAATATGATCAGTGAAAAGACAGACTCTGGCATAGAAGGTCCCCATGTTGGGATCCCCATAGGGGATCTTTGCCAAGGCCATGAGGTCCTGCAGAGGCCTTCTGCAGGTCATGGGGCCCCTGGAGCCCCCTACCCCCACCCCCCAGGAGAGAGAAAGACCAAGAATGAGAGAGAGTGTAAAAGACATGCAGAGAGAAACACGCAGAAACACAGGAGGGAGAGGAACAGAGGAAGGAAAATAAAGCAAGGGAGGGACAGATCTTTCCCCCAAACACCAGCTTCCCCCCACCCCTGACTCCCCACTGCCCACGCCTCAGGAGTCTTATTTCCTGAACCGGAGACACCCCAGTCTAGCACAACCTGCCCTTCCCTTCGTGTCTGGCTTCCTTCGGGTCAGAATTTCTGTTTCTCCGTGTGTCCCAAAGTGTCACTTTATCTGTTTGTCTCTGTATTTTGCTTAGTAGTTATCTCTGTTTTTCTGCCTCCCAGTAACTGAACTTCTTCCTCTCTCCATCTCCGGTTCTTAATCTGGACATCTTCCCAGGACCACCCACTGAATTGGGGTCACGCCATAGCCCACCCACCCTGCTGAGGCCACGCCCCACCGAGACCCGCTCAGGGAGCTAGAGCCACGTCCCCGCCGAGGACCGCCCAACGAATGGAGGCCACGCCCCCAATACAGAGACCACGCCCCACCCCGTCCCACCTTCTGCGCTGAAGCCGCGGCCCTACCCGCAGCACTCGGACCCTTCTCTGCAGGGCCAGCACCCACAGCTTGCAGCAGCGAGCAGTCATGAGCACCCACTGCGGGTGCACCAGGGCACCCCTCCCCCGCAACGTAAAAAGTCCTCTTGGAAGCTGGCTGCCGGGCAGGGTTGGGTGAGGGTGCACTCTTCCCGGTTCACAGATGGGACGTTATTGGGTTTCCAGAGCTCCTGGAGGGCAGTCTGGCCCGAGGACTCAGGAAAAGCGAGAGGAAGGCGTGTGTGCGCGCACAGTTGCTTGGATCAAGGGTTGAGTCCAGGAATGAGCTTTGGGTCGAGAACTCAGCCTTTGTGGCCGCGATCTCTTGGGGACCCGCTCCCTGCACTTCTGCCCCTTTGACCCTCCACCCCGTCCTCCCACCTTCTGGTCTCCTGGAGCACAGAGGCACCCATGGCACCTCCCACGCACACACCCCTTCCTCCTCCAGCCGGGCCCTTTCTGGACCTGCTGTACAGACCCACAGGGGTGGGCCATCTACCAGGATGCCAGACACTGCAACGCACACACACAGACACCACTAGACGTGCACACAGCTGGGCATCCTTACACCCTCACCGATGCCACCGTCACATCTGCAAAGGGACAGCAGCGGCTGCGCTCAGCTTTGTCAGGTGTCCCTGGAGCTTTCAGATTTGGCAACACACCTGGGGACAGGCACAGATGCCAACACAGGTGTTCAGATGCAGAAACCCACAGGCACAGATGGCACACACAGCCACGCAGCCACGCACTACAGTCTTGCACACTCACATGCACACACCAGGGGACTGTGACACAGAGAACGACGGACCCAGAGGGGCCTCCAGGTGGCACCTGGCGAGGAGGGCCATCCGAATGGGTTTGGGGACCTTTCCTTCTCCAACTCCCCAGGACCCCACCCTGGGCTCTGAGACCATGGCCCAGGGTGCTCAGAGGCTGAGAGGGACAGACAGAGGGAGCCAGGAAGGGGAGATGAGGGACAGACAGTGCCAGAGCCATTGAGAAGGAGGGGGAAGGGTGCAGAGGAGGCACATGGGGGACCAAGAGAGGCAGAAAGAAACAGACAGAAAGAGGCAAGGGTGGGAGAGACCAAATTAGACAGAGGTGGGGATGTCCGGGGATCCCACAGCCGAGAGAAGCCAGAGATATAAAGGCCATTCAGGGTGATGAACATATGGAGAGTAAAGACCAGGGATGCAGAGTGAGATCAGAAAGCAGAGACCTGGGACAGAGCCCTCCAGAGCATGCTGGGATCCAGAGTGATGGGAGCGGGAGGGAGGGATGGGACACTGACCAGCCATCCCCGAGGCTGGTGGGGGTGAGGGACCCAGGGCCAGCTCCCCTGGCCACCTCTGGACTCTGTGTGCCCTGGGCTGGGCCTCTGCCTGCTCCACCTTCTGAGGACCCTGCGGGGGTTTATGCGTCACCACCTGTGCCGTCTTAACCCTGAGATCAGGGACACATCCTGGGGCTCAAATGCTGCAGACTTTTGGCCAAATGTGCTCAGGCCCCGATCAGGGTACCCAGGGCAGGGCTGGGGCGGGGACCTGGGGGGACACCCCTGCACAAACCCTCAGTGCCCTCCCCTCCACTGTCAGCCCCCTCTTCCTCTCTGATTTCTCTATCTCCTCTTCTCTTAGTCCCTTGGTCTTGTCATGGAAATTTAATTAAAAACAAACTCTCTTGTCAACCCAGAGAGCCCCTCCACAACATTGGAAGAGGAGGAAAACAGATTTATTACTGAAGAAACATTAAATATGGATGCGATACATAGCACAGGCAATCTTCTGGAGACATTGCAAAACAGAGGTGTAACTTACCCTTTCATATAGTCAGGCAGGTACAACCCATGACATACCTGTTATCAAGATGAACTGCCATAACTAGTCCTTAAGGAAGAATTGACAGCACCATTTCTCACACATAGTTCATCCTAAACTCACCTGGTTATTGGGGTGGCAAACGGTGTTTGCTAATTGCCTTTATCCAAAGGAAAAATACATTTCTTTCAATTCTATGATAGGAAGTGTGGTTGTAACTTAAAGTCAGTTCCTACCCTTCCATCCAGATAGGGGTGTGATCTTTGATGATTACATTTCAAGGAGATGGCTCCCAGGTCCTTAAGAAAAACATTCCTGGGTTGTAAAAACTGTCAAGAGGCTTTTTAGCCTTTAAAAAGATTTACATACATCTCAAAGGGGCAGAGAATGAATTTACAATTGCAAGTTTTCTAAAGAAAATCTAAGAAAAGGGAGGGGGTGTCTCTTTTCCTTTTTGCACCAGGGAAATTTGTTTATTTTATTTTGTTTTCTGATTTGTATTTACCCTTACAGCCCCTGGGTTGCTCTCCCTGACTTTAGTCCTCTCTCTCTTCAGCTCTCTCTCTCTTTGTTCTTGCTTCTTGTTTTTGGTTCTGTTTCATGATTGCAGGGTTCTCTTCCTCCCTATCTCCCCCACTCCCTTTCATCTCTTTCATTCCGTCTGTCTCTGTTGTTCTCTATTGTTGTTTTTCGGACTTTAGAAGCAGCTATATGGGTTAATCATTGTCCTAGTTTGCCAGGGCTGCTGTGAGCAATACCATACAATGGTTTGGCTTAAACAACATAAATTTATTGCCTTGCGATTTAGGAGGCTGGAAGTCTGATATCAAGGTCTGAACAGGCCACGCTGTCTCCTGGAGCCTGTGGCCTTCTGGTGCTGGCTGGCAGCAACCCTGGGGGCCCCTGGGCTGGCTTCTCTGCCCCCGGCACGTGGCGAGCTGCCTCACTCTCTGGCTTCTTCTGACCGACTGTGTCTGAATTTCCTTTGCTTGCAAGGTCTCCAGTCACATGGAGATTTGGCCTCACCCTAATAGAGGATCTCCAAAGATCCTATTCACAAATGAGCTCACACCCACAGGACTGGGGTTAGGACTTGATCTTATCTTTTCTGGGGGACACGACTCAATCCCCAACAATGCTGCTTCTCAGCTCACACCACATTACCTTCTGTGGTCTATGCAAAGTCTTCTCTTTATTCATTCATTCATTCATTCATTCATTCATTCACTTGCTCCCTTTTATCCCTATCGTTCAGTCCCATTTCCCTCCCATTCCCATGGACAACTTCTAATCAATTAATGCATTCAAAAACCCTTTAATGCGTTATAATTGCATTATAAATTTCACATACAGAGTGTGCTACGTGTCTTCTTCTTTAATTTTTTTCTCAGCAGCATGTTTTCAGGAAGCCTCCATGTCAGTATGTGTGTATCTAGTTGGTTGTCTGCAGCTGCTCTGTGGTGGGCATCCACCCCTTTCAGTATCCACTCATCCCGTGGTGGTTTCCCGCCTTGCTTCCAACTCCCTCATGCCACAAATAGCATCTGGTATCGAACATCTGCACGAACATCCTACACGAACATCTGCAGGCATGTTCCCCCAGGAACTTGTGGGTTTAAAACATGGTTCAAATAAAGCTATTTCTTTCTTTCTTTAAAGTAACTTGGGGAAGAATAGCCCTGGAATATTTACCCAGGAGCAAATTTCCTGGGGCATAAGGCATGCATAAATTTCGTTCAAGCATTTCTCCAGAATGCCCGTGCCAGTCTTTATTCCCATCATTCCCCATCGTTTGATCACATGCAAGGTTAGTGCATTTGCCTTTCCTACATCCCCACAAATCCGCCCCACTTAGCAATTCCCAGCTTTGTAACTTTTGTCAATTGGGTGGTGTAAATCATCTCCCATTGTGGTTTTAATTTGCCTTATTTTGACAACAAATGATTTCAACCATCTCCTCACACCCATGTTAGCTTTTTGACTTTTATTTTTCAGTGAACTGCCTGTTCTATATCTTTTGGCCATTTTTCTTTAGGGATTGCTTTCTTTTTCTTGTTAATGTTAATGGAGAAATCATGGCTCTTGATTCATGACATGTCATAAGTGGTTCGCTTCATTCATTCATTCATTTATAATACTGGAATATGCACCTATGAAACTACTACCGAAACAAAAGCTAACTCCTTAACAATAACCTCATCTAATTATATGGTTCAGCCTTTCTCAACCCATTCTCCTGCTCCACTTCTCCAGAGGTAGCAATTATACTGATTTTCATGTTTTATCATTCATATCTACGTTTGTGTGTGTTTGTGTGTACATTCCTAAAATATTATTTTTTTTAATTTAAAAAAATTTTATTGTATGGTTATAATATTTTGGGACTTACTTTTCACTTGATAATTTACTGTTAATAGTCAGTGAATATCATTTGTATCTTACAGTAAGGAACCATTTGTCACACAAGATGCAAAAAATATTCAATATAAAAGGATTGATACATTTGATTGTATTAAGAACACTCTTCATTAAAAGATAACTTCAGGTAAGTGCACACTGGATACACACACTTTAGCATCCTAAGTTATAAAGAACTCCTATCAATCAATAAAAGGAGCACAAATGGCCCAATAGAAAAATAGCAAGCAGCATAGATAGGAACTTCACACAAGTTCAATAAACATACAATGAGGTGTGCACCATCATAATCAGAGACATGCCAATCAAAACCGTAGTATGATATAGTTTTACAACCATTCAGTGGGAAAGAACTTTAAGAGTCTGGTGATCCCAAGAGCAGGATGTGATTCACAGGTCTCACACACCAGTAGTAGGGTGGTAAATCGGTGCCACCACTTTGGAAAGAAGTTTGATGACAGCTCCTAAAGTGCAAATGCTTGGCTAGCCCACCTCTCCATTTGGACCCTAGAGAAACTCTCTCCTATAAGCTGCAGGAGACCCTTCCAGGGTGTACACGTGGCAGCTCCATTCACAATAACTCACACCCCAAGACCTCTGAAATCCTCATCCTCAGGAGACTGGAATGAATAAACCATGGCACTTCATGCAGCAGTCAAAAAAGATAAATGTAAGATGACACTCAGCCATGTGGGTGAATCTTTGTGATAAACTAAGTGAGGATGCAGAGTCCTCAAATTTCACCTTCAGCCTGATACACTTTTAATAAAAGTTGAAAACGATTATCATTAAACTATGCTTTGTAGAAAGATACATAGATGCCAGAAGAATCAGAAAAAAGGCATGGGGATTCTGAGGGCAGAATTCTGACATCATTCCTTGGTGGGGGAAGGAGAATGGGTGTTAGCAGGTCAATGGGTTTAAATGTGGGTTATTCCCAGAGGCACAATCTCTCCAAGAATATCAATGGGCTGCAGTCCCCTTCCTCATAATTTCAACACCCCTTTTCAATGTGAACAAGTTAGGGTGGTCTCTGCCCAGATATCCCTGAAGATTGAGACAGTGATCAAATGAGGGAGGGTGGCAACAGACAAGATAGGATTTAATAAAGGATATGACTACTGAATCACTATATAAATTTTTTTTTAGTCTCTAGGATATTAGAACAGCTAGAAGGAAATAACTGAAGCTGTGGAACTGTAACCCATACTCTACTTTGAAATTTGCTCTAAAACCACTTGTTAAACTGTACTTTGAAAGTTATCACTTTCTGTGTAACACTTTTCTGTGTATATGTTATATTTCACAATAAAAATGTTTTTTTCTTTAAAAAAAAAGGCAGCCATAGACAATGTGTTCATCAATGAGTGTGGCTGTGTACCAATAAAACTTTACTTATGGAAAAATGTGGGTTATCGATTGTCAAGATCCTGAGTTTTGCTTTGAGGCAGGTTAGCAAGTACTTATCACTTCGTAATAGACAAGCGAACAGCAAGATGTGAGGGCACAGGGAGAAACCCTGTCCTCAAGTGAGGATTGCTGTGAATCTAATCCCATGGAGCTGAGCTCCGAGAAAGAACACCAACAAAGGACAACACTGTGAAGTTGGCACAGAGGCAAAGCGATAGGACCCAGGCACTGGGCATGAGAAGGAGGGGTGGTCTGCCTGGGCCCATGCCCCAACCCCTGCTCCTGGCGTGCGGATCAGGACAGCCTGAGGGGTCTAGATGAAATATGTCCACTGTCCCGGGGGCAGGACAGCCCTGGTGGGGGGTGCTGAAGTAGGCAGCAGGTAGGGGCTTAGCCCAGCGCAGCCCCAGGAGCCCAGAGATGCCCAGGAGAGCGTTCCCAGTGGTGCCTGCCCTGGGGTCCATGGAAGGGTCTGTGCACCCATCTGTCCCCTGCCCACCTCTCTGCCCAGTCCCTGCCTGTCTCTATCTGCCTCCCTCCGTGTGCACCTGCCCTCTTCGTGCTCCGTTGCCCTCACTCTCCCTCACTTTGGTGGTCAGAGACACCCTGACCCAGGCTCTTTGTGACTCTCACTGTCTCTCCTTCTCTCTGTAGCTCAGGGTTTGCTTTACTGGTTCTCTGAGCTTTTATTTCTGCCTCTCTCATTCCCTTTCTCTCTATGAAGCTCTGGTCTCATCTCCTATCCACCTTCCTCTAAATGTGTCCATGAGTTTTATCTTCCTCTTTCTTTCTTAGTGTCTGAGTCTTTCTTTTACTGCAGTAAACCTGAATCTCTGTCTCCCTATCTTCTCCACCTCTGGTTCATTCTCTTTCTCTCTCTCTCTCTCTTTCATTTCTTGGACCCTTAGCCCACGATCTCAGAGCTCAGGATGGGAGTGGGTGGAGCAGATCCTTATCCACTTTCTCCTTACAGAGTAATTTCCCTGAGAAACAGAATGGAGAGAGAAGGAAGGGAAGGGTGGGAGGACCTGGGTTAACTTCCCAAGACCCATTAGAAATTGGCTGAAATCCTTCAAGCTCACCCAAGTCCCCTGCTCTCACTAGGTGCTGATACGATGACCAGAGCAGACACCCCTAGGTCTGGGGATCCCATCCACACCATCACGGCTCTCTGAGTGTGTGTGTGTGTGTGTGTGTGTGTGTGTGTGTGTCTGTTGTTCCTGTGACTCTACAGCCATGATTTCCTAAGGGCTGTGATGAGCGATGGTGCCCGTGAGGGTTGGTGGAAGATGCTAAGGGTGCGTGTGTCTCCAGGACCATGCAGGACTTAGTCACTCAGGTAACTCTTGTGCAAACTGAGAGAGGCCGACAGAGAAGGGAAGATGCTAGTGAACAGGAGGTGATGTGGGTTCCCCATGTGTATGCAGGTCTTGGGGTAGAAGGAGTGGGGAAGGGTTGCAGGCAATGGTTCTGCCCACAGGGTGATCTGTCCAAGGGGCCCACCTAGTCCTAGAAACATTGGGGTTTGGATTTGAATTTTCATCATGATTAATGATGTTGAGCATCTTTTTCATGTGCTCATCATAATTTGTATAACTTCTTTGGAGAAATCTCTATTCAGATCCTTTACCTGTGATTCAATTTGGAGTAGGTCTATTGGGATCTATTCTATTTGGGGTATGTTGTACTTCTTGAATCTCTAATTTTCTGTCTTTTATAAGAGTTGGGAAATTTTCAGTGAATATGTCTTCTATTATTCCTTCTGCCCCCTTTCCCCTCTCTTCTCCTTCTGGAATACCCATAACACATATATTTGTACGTTTCATGTTGTCACTCAGCTC
>PVKY010000965.1:0-37149 GCA_004027775.1 Bradypus variegatus | reverse complement strand
AAATGGGCAAAAACACAAATAGACAATTTTCCAAAGAGGAAATACAAATGGCCAAAAAGCACATGAAAAGACGCTCATCTTCACTAGCTATCAGGGAAATGGTATGACAACGAGCTATCACTTCACACCTACTACAAGGTCACTATTAAAAAAACAGAAAACTGCAGGGGCTGGAGAGGGTGTGGAGAAGCAGGAGCCCGCGTCCACCGCTGACAGGAATGCAGAATGGAGCAGCCACTGTGGAAGACAGTCTGGCAGTTCCTCAGGAAGCTAAGTCTAGAACTGCCCTGTGACCCCGCAGTCCCGCGACTAGGCATATACCAGAAGAACTGAAGACAGGGATGTGAACAGACATTTGCACACCAATGGCATTACTCACAATGGCCAAAAACATGGAAGCAACCCAAGCGTCCCTCAACTGAAGAATGGATAAACAAAATGTGGTCTACACACACAGTGGAATACTATTCAGCTGCAAACAGAAACGAAGTCTTGATGCATGAGACAACATGGATGAAATTGGAGGGCATTATTTTGAGTGCAATAAGCAGACACAAAAGGACAAATATGGTATGATCACACTATACGATCAGCAAACTCACTGAGTTAGAACCTAGAATGTAAGTTACCAGGGAATAGAAGGGAGGTAGAGAATGGCAACCTGACGCTTAATTTGTGCAGAATTTCTATTCAGGTTGAGTGCAAAGGACAGTGGGCACGGCAGCACATTATTTTGAGTATAATTAACAGTGCTGAATTATATGTGTGCATGTGGTTGACATGAAGTCCTGGGTCATGTATTTTACTAGAAGGAAAGTTAGAGGATAAAACATGGGACTAGATAACACAGTGAACCCTGTTGTACATGATGACTATGGTTAACAGCACAAATATGAAAATGTTCTTTCACAAATATAATACATGTACGTCACTATACTACAAGGTGTTAATAACAGGATGGTATATGGTAAAAAATATGCCTAATGCAAACTATGGACTATAGTTAACAGTAATATTTTAATATTCTTTTATCGACTGTAACAAAGGTACCATACTAATAAAAAGTGTCAACAACAGGGAGTATATGGGAACGATGTATTTTTACATGACTTTTATGTAAACCTACAACTTCTCTAATTAAAAAAACAACAGCAACAACAAAACCATTATGCTAAGTGAAAGAAACCAGACACAGAGTACCAAATACTGTATGATTCCATTCATATAAAATTTAAGTATAAATAAATTTATAGAGACAGAAATAGATTAGTGGTTATATAGGGCTGGGGAAGGATAGCAGGATTGAGAGGTGACCACTAAGGGGTATGGGGTTTTTCTTTTTGGAGTAATGAAAACATTTCAAAATTGACTGCGGTGACGAATGCACAACTCTGATTATAACAAAAGCCACTGGTTGTATTCTTTGGATGGACTGCATAGCATGTGAATATGTCTCAATAAAACTGCTTTTTAAAAAAATGAGTTAGCTTTCAAAATAACCTAAAAATTCTACAAATGAAGCAGAATTTGCTACATGTCAAAAAAGTGGGCTCAGCCCCCAGGGTAAGGCGCTGACTCACTGCCCCCTGCGGCCAGGCCCCTGGCAGGGTTGCCCGAGGATCCCAGCTCGCCCAAGGCCTGGCGCAAGCCCAAAGCCAGCCTTGCTGCCTGCCCTCCTCCATGGTGGGTGCGTCCTCTTTTCACAATTTTTTCTTTAATTAGCAAACACGTCGGCTGCCGAGTTAAACTCTGAAGGGGACCCAGGAAAGGTCCTTCTACGTGATGCGAAGGCAGACAGGTTCCACCTTCTAAAAGTGTCTTCTCGTTGTCTTCTGCTGTCTGCAGCGTCCGGCGGGATCCACAGCCCAGCACAGCCGAATGACCAGCAGCGATGGAGAGCCCCCGACTGTCCTGCAGCAAGATGCCACAAGACCCCGTTGGAAGGGAACTTCTCAGCCAATGCGGAGGCAGGAGACAGAAAAGGTGGGAAGCAGGTGCTGGTGTGGCTTAGAGACCGGCAGGGACTGGGAGGGCAGGGGAGAAGGGCCAAGAAGGCCTGAATGACCCCCGCGAAGCACGAGAGGAGAGAAAGCAGGACTTTCCACAGCCTCTGGGCACCTAATACTAAATAATCAAATTAACAGCCACGATGCAAGTCTCCAGAAGACTGCTACGTCACACCAATTAAAATGCTGGGTGTGAGCCACCAGACCCAACCGCGGAAGGCTCCTGCACGCAGCCCAGGGGCCCAGAGCCGGAGGACCGGGGGCAGCCTCTGGGGGCCAAGTGACCACAGGGCAGGAGGACCGAGGTGGAGGCGGGCCAAGGCATCTCAGTTTCTTAGCCCTGACAGAACCCAACTCTGCCAAAGACTCACTTTACTGTCCTCCCCTCGACTACAAGGAGGACCGTGCACGTGCAGCAAGGACAAGGACTGCCACCCAGCCGGGCGAAGCCAAGGACGCCAGCGAGGCACACTCGAGGCAGCGCCGGAAAGGACTGTGGGCCAAGGTGACTGCACAGAGCCACACGCCAAGTTCAGGCCCTGCTGCCTGCAGTAACTTTAGGGACCCGAACGCCTCCATAAACCCTTCTGCCATGGGCGTTTGTGGTCACTGTGCAGCGCCTGCTCCCCTTTTCCCTTCCCCTGTGAGCCCAAGCTTCCTTTGGGGGGCAAGCCTCCCCCACGGCAGAGCAGCAGGCTGCCTGGGTGGTCACCCCCCTCCCCCTCCGGGGGAACCCTCCCCGGCGAAGCACCACGCACAGCGATTATGCTGGGATGGGACGTGCACCACAGGACATGCGGCCACCACCGCAAGGCATGGGTCCCTGGACGGGGAAACTGCAGGCCCACGCCGCCTGTGAGCAGTGCCTCACACGAGGGGAACCTGGGAACACAGCTGCTTGCAGGAACAGAGACCCTGAGAGAAGCACAAAGAAGCGGGGTTGGAGCTCCAGTCAAGCCATGCCTGAAGCTGGCCCTGCTTCTAGACCTTTTGTTTATGTGTCTCAACCCGCCCCGCACATCAGGTCAGGTCAGGCTGAATTTTCTGTTACTTGTATCCAAGCACATCCTTGCAGACACCCCCTCACCTGGCATATGGAAGGTCCCAACAAAAATTAACAGCAGGAGGTGCTAGGTTGTGCTCTAGGCCCTGGCAGGGTTGTGAAGGATGGCCCTGCGAGTCCCAGCAACCAAGAGAGGAGGGGCAGTAGATCCGCAGACAGGTCGGACCTGACGGGCTGCAGGCCGCCGGCCGAGTGTCCCTGGTAGGTGAGGCCAACACGATGGATGGATCCGACAGCAAAGGTTGCTCATTACACACAGAGCAGACCAAGCAGAAAAGCACACAAATCACATCTCAGGGCTGAGGCCTGAAAAGGTACAGGCTGGGGCTGATCTGGGGGGGGACAGCAGGCACAGGAACTTTTAAAATTAGAAATCAGAACTGAGCTCAATTTTTCCCCCGCAGCCCACGTCTCAAGTTTAACCCCATCTTTAAAACGTTCTAATGACGCCAAAAAAGTTTCAGATTTTAGAAACTGTGTCAGTTGCACTACCCTTACATAACAGGATGATTTTATAGCATGTTCTGTCCTAAAAAGCTCGCTAATTAAATAGCTTTTGGCTAAAGACAATGAGCAAAAGAAACAAAAAATCTACTTAAAAAGTCCATCTTGACCCCCATCACTTGAAGTGAAGGATATTTGAACCACGGAAATAATCCTTGTTTACTGCAAGCAACCTCTTTCTCCGTCACGTGAGCCTGAAGAACGATGGAGGTTTTTAACACCTGCCTGGGAGAGTCCCAGGACGGGGGAGTGTGTTTTTGGGCTCTTGATTAAATCAGCAGGGGCTGCGCAAATTCCAGACTTTCAAACTCTCCCAGGCTGCAGTCCCCAGCCACCTTCCACAGAAAAGTGAGCAGATAACGGAAGCCCGAGGCCACACCTGCAAGAGACTCGAGCCCTCTGGCTGCCACATGAGGGATTAGAGGAAAGAATTAGGGAAAGGTTTCCAAACGTGCACCGACGTCCGCAGCACAACCCTACTCCTACCAAGAGTGCGTCTGTGCTTACGTGCAGACCCTGTGAGCGTCACCTCAGGGGCCCCTGGGCGTGGCGGACCGACCTACACAGCAGCCCTGGCACGTTCTGTTGGCAGGAAAGACGTCAACCCCGACTGCAGCCCCAGCCTCAGGAAGTTTTCAAAGTGCTCCAACAACTCAGCACCCAGAAACCCACAGCACCACTCAGCCCGAGACTCAAGTGTGACTGAAGGGCAAAGTTTAAGTGCCACCAGGCTGTCTAAGAGTCCCAGCATGTGTAACAACATGTTCTTCAAGCATTCTCAACGCTCCCCACTTTAGGAACGTTTCATGACAAATGCAAAGGTATCACGAATAAAAACTAAACCCGAATGCAACCAAAACAGGAGCAGCTTCCGCTCGGGTCCACGCTAGAGACCCCCCGACCTTGCTCTCCGGCCGCGCCTGACTCACCTGAGCTCTCGGCCCTCGCTGTGCCGCCTGCCGGAGGGGGCCCGCTGGGCAGCCGGCTCCGGGCACAGCTGCTGCGCGAGCCTGCCGGGGGGAGCGGGGTCGTGGCCGGCGCCCGTGGCCGCATCCTGGTCGCACTTCCACTCCTCGTCCTCGTTCAGCGTGGGCAGGTACCCGGGCACGGCCCTGCTGGCCCCCGACCCCGGGCTCTGGTCGCCGCAGCCCTTCGGGCTCTCCGCGCCCGTCCGCGTGTACTCCAGGTAGATGTCGGACTTGAGGAAGGAGGGGTAGGTGTCGGCCTCCATGGCGGCCTGCACTTCCGTCTGGGCCTGGTCGAAGGTGGCGGGCTCCACCTGCTGCCTCACGATGCAGTCCTTTATGAAGCTCTTGGTGGCCGGCTTGGTGTGCCTGGACACGACCCCACCGCTGTCCAGGAGGTACTTCCTGTAGATGGCTCTCGCCAGCTTCAGCCTCTTCTCCTCGTTGGAGTCGCAGGGCTCCAGGCGCCGGAAGCCGCTGCAGGCGAACCAGAAGTCCAGCACGTCGGCACAGTCCTCCTGCTTCAGGAAGGCCCTGAACAGGTGGATCCCGTCCTGGTCATCCAGCAGGGAGTGCAGCGACTCGGCCCACCTCAAGGACGGGGGCGTGGGCGAGGCGCTCCCCTCGGGCTCGTAGCCCAGGTCCAGGTCGGGGCGCCGCGGAGTGGCTGTGGAGGCCTCCCCCTTGGCGCCGGCGCCTTTCCCGGAGCAGAAGCCGTGGCTGGCGGGCCTGGGGTCCGCGGACACCAGTTCGCCTTCCTCGCCGGGCACGGGGGGTCTGGGAGCATCTTCGGTGAAGCTCGCTCCGAGGTCCAAGGGGAAACCCTGCTCTTGCATATTCATTTTGGGGTCTCTGCGTCAAGGAACAATGGGCGGTGCCCTAACACATCAGTACTTACAGCTCCCAAGTGAATCAGTCTGTCCTGTTGAAACCATTAAGAGGACAAGGATTAGGAGTGGGGGCACGGACACACAGCAGAGGCCTTGCCTCGGCGCCCTCCCCCCGCTCAGGCTCAAAGCAGGAAACTCAGAAGTTCAGCCAAGACAGGACGGGCCACGAGCGTGCTCTACATTATCACAACTTCTGGAACGTGTACAGCTCTAAGAATCCCTCTTGCGGGAAGAAGGGCAACTAGGCCACAGAGCCTCCTCAGGTGTCCTTCTGGGAGAGCAGGAGGGCTGGAGGGAGAGAAGGCGCTTCTCCGGGAGAGCCGGGCCCTCACTCATAAACAAGGATAATCACCCGCCCTGCCCCATGGGGTCACTGCGACACTCAGACACAGAAAGGAGGCGCCAACGGTGAGCACAGGCCTTGTCTGCCCCCCGTGGTGCCCACCTTCTGGGTTCCACGGTCTCTTGGCCAATGACCAGCAAGTTCCCACCCACCCCATCACTTCACACTTGGTACAACTTGCAGACTTGCAACGAGTGTGAGCACGCACGAGTCGTTCCTCTAACTCTCAGCACACGTGTGAAGACAGTTCAGAACAGGTCACCCTCAACGCCCAAGGACGTCAACCATCCTCACAGACGCTTTCTGACAGCGTCCATCCTAAACACGCTTCCGTCAGAGAACAGCGTGAGGAAGCTGTCAGGCTAAACCCTTTCTGGTGAGGAAAGTGTCCTTTGGACAGCAAATGGAGATGAGACCCTTAAAAGGAGTGGAGAAAGTATAGAAAGAAATCAGATGCAAGTACAGTTATGCTTTCTAACGAAAAAGCGTGGAGTTCATACAATTTAATTCCATAAACTCCCCTCTCAGAGGCCACGGAACTAAGGATTTTGCTGTGCCAGCTGCCACAAGCCTGCAAGGAGCACACCAAGAAGACAGTCCCAGGCTGAGTTTCCAGGGCCTCCCTGCTCCGCCGAGCAGAGCCCATGCTGGCTGCGCCCTCTCCCAGCTGACTGAGGTGCTGAGCCCATGTGACCTGCTGGGATGTACGCTGTCTCAGCTAAAAACGTTCTGGACAGAGGCCTTTGCGGAAAGGCGGCTGGGGTCAGATGCCTGCAGCAGTGAAGGCTGGGGTGAGCAAAACAAGCACCAGAGCCAACACAAAGGGCAGCCGTCACAGCCACTGGTCCACGCTGACGGCTGCTGGTGCCCCAGATGGAATTTCTGCAGTTAACAACTTTTCACAAAGACTACTGGGTAGGCCATAACCACAGCCTCAGCAGGAACAGCCTGTTAAAGGTCAAAGCCCCAGGGACTGGGGCATCCTGCAGCTCAGAGGCCACCTCAATTGCAAAGTCACTTCCCTTCAGCCCCGTCCACACCAAGGGAGCACCTTCCGTGTCTGCAGCTCTGCCCCAGCTTGTTAATGCTTCGTGCCCTCTTGCCCAGGCCGCGCCCTGACCACCTGAGCCTCACCCGTGGATACAATCTGCAGCTCACCAGCCTCAAGAGAGAACCGAGACACTGGAAACGTCAGGAGTGACTCACCACAAGTCTCTGCCACATGTGTCTCCACAACTCTCTGCAGCGGCCCTGACTTAAACAAGGTCCTGCAGCCAACGGGCACGAGCAAATATGCTGTTACACACAGACATAAAGGAAAAGGAAACTACACTAGGTCCTTACAGACGCTGAATGACTGTGTTAGACACTGCAGCAAACTCGAGATCTAACCCATTATTAGAAAACCAGCTTCCAAGACATTAATCTTTTAGTTCACATGTGACCCAAATCCACTCTAAGCATTCTGAACCAGTTTTCACAGCACAAAAGAAACACTTCTGAGTCCCATCTATTCCCACCTTCAGCACCCCTGGAAGCACAGAAACCACTGGCATTATGAAAATGGGCTCTCATTCTCTCAGCCTTGGGGCTCTGGCACACAAGCACCCCACCGCTTGGTGTGCGCTTGCAGACACACCACACACAGAACAGTTACAGTAACTCAGGTCAGATCAAATGCCCATGAGTACTGGGCCCGGCCCACAGCGGCCACCACCGTCAATAAGGTGTTTCCATAAAGGAATCTAAGAGGCTGACCCCACACTTCAAACTCCCTTTAATTAGCCGGGTACCAGCTCTGCCTCGGGAATGCCCAAATACCCACGTATACCTCCTTTCACTTAAACGTAACTTTTGAACTTATGATTTATGTAGAACGTGAAGGCAACATATGCGATTCTGACATTTTTTCCAACTGTCTGTTAATTAAACTGTTCAAGGGTCAAAGCTATCGTTTGAAATGCAACCCATTCCCCACCACCTGAATTCTCAAGGACCACTTTAAAGCAAAAGAGTACACTCAGCTTTTCTGAAACTGGACATTCAAGAAATCAAATAGGAGCCTTGTATTTTAAATGCTTTCCTTTCCCTGTCCCTGGCAGGCTTTTTTAAAATTGAAACTGACCTTTTGCTGACTATCTTTGTGACAGGATTTGGACTGTGGATCCAAGTACACCCGAGAACGTAAGTGTGAGCAAAATAGGAACCCGTGTGCACAATAGAGACCTTTAAATCTACCATAAAGTAGGGCTGAGGAAAACCATCAGAGGGTTGACGTGCTTTCTCTACTACCCTCAGTGCAAAGCTAAAAGGTTTACTACCTTGTCACTGCTGCTCTCCTATGGGGGCTGTTAAATTCCAAAATGTGGGGTGCAGGCAAAACCTGAGACCCACCACCCAGGAGAAAGACCTGGTTTTTTTGGCAGAAAAAAAAAAAAAAAGCAGGTTTGGGGTACTTGAAGAGTTACAGAAGCCAGAGCCACTCAGTACTCAAACAAGCCAAAGCACAGAGAAGGGGTGCCCGCGTGAGTTTTGGACACCTTGTCCTACTGTTTTCCTTGGGGGATGGAGGGTCATGGCGGGATCCTTGCACAGACCATTTGGTCCCAGCAGCTACTGTGTGCCCACTCACACCGCGAAACAAGCCGCAGGCCAGGACCACAGCACACCCCACACCGTGCCCGCACGCGGAGCAGATTCCGGGTCTCCCTCTCTTCCTTCTCACCCCTAGACCCAGAATCGCCCATTCTGAGTCCAGCCCGGCACTATTCCCCCTTCACACACCCCAATGCCAAGGATCCTTGCCGCCCCCACCCCCTGCCAGTATCCGTTGTTCCGTGCCCCGGGCACCCTCCCGCCTCCCCCTCCCCCACAACGACCTTTGCACTCCTGCACACCTCCCCTGCTCCCTCGCCCCCCAACACCTGACCCACCCTCCACATGCACGTGCAGTCCCGGCGGCCCACCCGGGAAGTCTGCACACCCTCGGTCCCTGCAACCACCCCCTGCACACTCTCGGTCCTCATGGCGCACCCCAGCCCCCCGCACACCCTCGCCGCCCCTCTTCCGGGTCCCAGCCAGCGGTCAGGCCTAGCGCGGCCTACAATGGGGCGTCCGCCACAGGCCCGCCGCCCCCCGACAGCGCCCACCGGCCCCGGCCGCTCAACTCACCCGTGCACGGCGGCGGCGACTGGGCTCCGGGCCCGGCTCCCGGAGCCGCGCGGCCCATGCGCTCAGCGGCGGCGCGACAGGCGGGGCGGCGCGGGGGCACGGCCCCGGGCGGCCCCCATCGCGACGGCGGCGGCGCGGGGCCCGGAGGGGCCCGTGAGGGGCGCAGGGCGCCGCCGAGGCCCGACCGCCCCGCTCACCGGCCCTCTGCACAACAGCCGCGGCTCGGGCCTGACTCTGGCGGCTTCGGCGGCAGCGGTCGCTTCCCGGAGCCGGGAACCAGAGCCTCGAGCGCCGAGGCCCAGGCCCGAGCGCCCCCGCCGGCGCCGCCCGGAAGTGCGGGGACGGAGCTGAGAACGTCAGGGCGGGCCGAGAGCGTGGGAGGGGCCGAGAGCATGAGGGCGGGGCCGAGAATGTGGGGCTGGTCCAAGAGGGTGAGGGCGGGGCGAGAGCGTGGGGCAGTTCTGAGAGGGTGAGGGCGGAGCGAGGGTGTGGGGCGGAGCCTAAGCGCGGCGGCGTGACTCAGAACGTGGGGCGGGGCCTATGGCGTGAGGCGGGGTTCGGAAACAATAGCCAATTAGCTCGAGGCGCAGTCTGCTCGGGGGCGGGACTGCGCGAGCACAAGGGACCCGGAAGAGCGCTGGGCAAAGCGCTCGCTAAGCAGCGGCGTCCGGGGCGGCTAGCGTAAAGGAGATGCCCCTGGGAAGAGCCGCGAAGGGCCGCCGGGCAGCCCCGCGTTGTGTCTCAGGGGCTGGCGGCCAGCGGGCCGGAGCTGAGCCCCGGGTGCGTCCAGACCCGCGTTCAACCCCTTGTCCACGCCAGCTGCCCACAACTGGCCATGACCCGGGGAGACCCCAGGCCGTGGGGACGCAGGCGGACACCCAGCAGGCATCCAGTAAATCTGCTTTCCCTTGGCGGGAGCTACAGCCTCCAGAGGGCTGTCGACCGGGGGTGGCCGACCTGCTACCCGCCTGCCTCGATTTCTCCCAAGCATCATCCAGGGTCCAGGCCAGGGCTCTCTTCTGTCCCAGAAGGCGGCGCGTGCACAGCCCCACCTGGCTGCCGCTGGGGACCAGCTCTGGCCAGCCAAACCCTGTCAGTCCCAGGGCCACCCCAGAACAGGGATGTGGCACCAGAAAACTGCAGCGTCCTTTCCCCGGGAATCACATCTGCTCCCCATCCCGTGATCCTGCCCAGGACCCTCACCCGCACTGGATGCACCTAAGAGCCCCCAAGGGCCAGCTGCACCCCCAGTTTGCAGCGAGGAAGCTGTGGCTCTGTGCGAAGGGACTTGCTCACCTCCTCTGGCCTGGGGCACCCAACCCCAGTCTGTCCGCACCTGTCCAGCCCCCATCCACCAGTCCCTCCTGGCATCCTCTCCATGTGCCTGATCACTTGCCTTCTTCCAGGCGTCCACCTGTGCCGCCACCCCAGCGCTCCCAAGCCACCCTTTCCCCACCACCACAACCTCTCCTGGACACTGCCTGTCATCAGCCAACATAGTCAGGGGCAGAAGGCCCAGCTGGTCACTCCCTGAGCCACCAACCAACCTTGGGCCAGTGGTACCTGCCTGGGCTGAGAGGCCAGGTGGCCCCCTGCCCCCACCCCCTGCCAGCCCACCTCACCCAGGACCCAGCATTGCTACCAGAGGAAGGGGGGGCCCTGGAAAAGTGCCCCCAGGCCTCCTAGGGCCATTGCCATGCCTCTGGCAACCTGGATTGAACCCACACGGGCCCCACTGGAGCCCCAGCAGGCGGGCTGCACCTCAGGGTCCCACGGCGCGGGCACCCCTCTCCAGAGAGCAGACTGAGCAGGGGGCCTTTGTGGTACAGCAGGCTCCATGGGGTGATGGGAACTTGGGACAGACGCTGCCCTTGGAGGAGCCCCCCTCCCACACACGGCCCCCAGTGCTTGCCTTGGGTCTGCAGAGCTGCTGCTGTGGCCAAACCAGGCTCTTGGGGCTGCCTCTGCATCTGTCATCCTCCTGGCCCATGGCGGCGGGTGTCCCCAAGCCTTGGGGCCAGGACGGGGCCCTCGGGCCTCTTGCTCCTCAGGCCTCCCGCCCTGCAGGGACAGGAAGGGAGTCAGAAAGCCTGGGGGGAATGCAGGGAACCTGACAGCAGAGGCTGTAGCAGTGGGTGAGGGGCTGAGAAAGACCAGACGGGGGGACGGGGGAGGGACTCAGGTCTCCCTGACCAGGGGCCCAGCCAGAGGGACCCTGAGAAGGGCTATGAAGAGAAGAGGACAGCAGTGGGGGTCAGCTGCCGACTGAACAGTGGTGGCCCCTGCATAGGCACGTCCGCGGTGGGGCCCCTCCTCTTGGTTTTGGGGTCCTCTAAGATACACCTCTTTGCAGAGAGCAGGAGTCTCACACCTAAGGCTCAAGCAAGGGGATTTGATTAATTGTAGATGATATCCATGCAGGCTTTCCAAGAATGAAATGAAAATCTTAAAAGCAGAAATTGTTTACTTCAATTTGGGCCTAAAAGGAAACCTTTGAAATAAAACGAGTGGTGAAGCCTTTGTGCCCTGCCCAACCAAGGAGGACCCCAGGGCCCGGCCCGTGCTGCGCTCAGCAGTCAGCGCACGCGCCCCTCAGCTGTCCAGTGCACCGAGGACTGAGAGGGGCCCCTCTGATTCGGGATCCTGGCCTCCCCACCCATTTCCCCCCGGGAGACCTGGCCTTGGGCTCCATCTGTCTGTCCCTGCGCCCTGTTTCCTGTGATTCCGGGCTCGGGGCAGGGGGCAGGCGTGGAGCCTCACGCCCCAGCCGCCATCGCTGCTGCCCCACAGAGGTGTGGGGACCCCGGGAGGAAGCCCTGAAGCTGCAGGCACAGGCGCCAGAGTGTGGCAAGGAGCACAGGTCGCGGGAGCACTGGGCTGGTGCTGCTCCCGGCTGCTTTTCTGCAGCCAGGTGGAAAGCAGGCAGGCCCCAGAGCAGGCACCAGCTGTCCCCCGACAGTCACAATCACCGTGGGCAGAGGTGGGACATCATTGTCACCACGGCACAAGGACAGCAGGAGGTGCTGCCCAGAGCCAATGTCCTCAACAAAGCGAGGGTCTGTGAGCACGAAGCGCAGTCCCCCATGGGCCTGGGGGTTTCCGGGATCTCAGACCCAGGTAGGGGGACGTGGGACCCCTGACCCAATCTCCCAAGAAAGTTGGGGCTCCAGGGCCCACGTGGCACCTCCCCATGCAGCCTCAGGCCCCGGGTGCCGGGTGGGCCTCCTGCTCCCAGCCCTGGTTCCTGGCATCCCCTTTCCTGTGCTGACACCTTTCCCATCTGGGGGTCCCCTTCCCCACAGGCCACACGAGGTGGGGGGCTCCCGCCGCCCATCCTCTGAGACCAGACTCACCTCGCTCACCCCCCACGCCTGCAAGGACCCAGCCCCACCAGCCGCAGCTGTCAGGACACCCTGGCGGCCACAGCCTTGCCCGCCGCACAGTCACCCTCGGCAGGGAGGGGCCCTGCACCCACCCGGCCGCGCTAGGAGCACGTGATTACATAGGCCGGGGACCCCCGGCCCTTTGTTGCTGCCGAATCTGTCATGGCAAACAAAAGTGCACTGGATTAGCCACAGTGCATTAAAAGATTTGCTTCTCCGAGGTCACCTAATGACCTACCCGTTGCCCCGACGGAGGCTTTGAACCCCAGGATGTGCCTGCCTGGCCATCTGGGTGCCCACGGCCACTGCCCAGCCGCTGACCGGGCCTGCGCACACGGCTGCCCAGGCACGTCCGCACAGAACTTGAAAGGGGACCAGAAGGCAGAGAAGATGGAGGCCAGGCCCGGCCAGGCCGTGGAGAGAGCCTGCTGCTCGCTTGCCAGCATGGCCGGCCCTGCTGGACACGGCCCCATGGAGGAAGGTTGCACCGCGCCGCAGACCCTCACTCGGTCCCACGGCGCAGCCCTCACACACGCACGCACACAGATGTGTGCCCTCTTTGATCTCCGAAGGGGACCCCATTTACAAGCTCCTAGCAGCGAGCTGCCTTGGCGGCCGTCCTCTGGAGTCCCCGGGTAATGGGATTTGGCGTTTCTGATCCATTCTGCACTGGCCACTCCCCCACCATACGTGGACGTTTTTTCTTTCTTTTTTTTTTCCTTTTTAAAAAATTTTTCGTGGGAAACCGCCCTTTAAACCAAATGGACATTATTTACAATGGACAGTCGGCCAGCGAGCGGGGCCAAGGCGAGGGGCCGGGAGCCGGCCGGGGGTCTTTGATGCCGCCTGCTTGTGAGATTTGCCGTGAAAGGCCCATGAGGGCGATTTTCGGGCCCTGGAGTGTGGGACTCGGCCTCGGCTGCTTTCTTTGTTTCTCCACCAGCAACCTTCCCGGGGCATCTGGGGAGAGGGTCCAGGGTGGGGTGGACAACGAGGGTGCGGTGGGCCGGGGGCAGGAGTGCGTCCCAAGAACAATGGGCAGCGGGCCGTGGGGCCACCCGTCTGGAGTCTGTCTGCCCACCCGCCTGGCTTACCTCACCTGCCTGGCTCCGGGCGCCGGCCCGCGCCCCTCTGCCCCGTGGTCCGCCATGATGGGCCTGGCCTCGTCTGAGCGTCCCAGCCTGGGCAGCGGGTCCTGCTTGGCCACTGTGGCTGGGAGGGAAGCGAGACTCGAGGCTGCAGCCAGGCTCTGCCGCCGATTGGCTGAGGCAGGAACCAGATGACGGCCTCGGAACCCTATGGTAGCCATGGCAACCAGCCCCTTCAGACACCGCCACCCCCAGCCCCTCCCGACCGCCGAGGGTGGAGCGACCGATGGGCCCACGCTGGGGTCCCTCGGGGGGTCGAGGCGGGTGTGGCCAGACGTCGGCAGCTCCCACCCGTGCACGTGTGTATCGGGCACGGCTGTGTGAGGGGTCCCTGACCCTCAGCCCCTTGGAACAGGTCCCGGTCCAGCCCTCCTGGGGCACCTGCTCGGGGCCCTGCCTGGCCCCTGGGTAGAGGCAGCCACGGTGACCCTGCTGAGAGCGGGTCTTCAGGTCAGGCTTGCCTCAGGGGCTGAAGGCCAGGCCCAGGCTGAGCGGGACATAGTGGGTGGGGTTGGGGGGCAGAGGCGCAGGGAGGGCCCCAGGTGGGCAGACCCACCCATCGCAGACACTTAAGGCCTGTGGCCGTGTCTCCGCCCAGCAGCCCCCACGCCACGTTCTGTCAGCTGCCACCTGTTGACACACAGACGCACGCACTCCGACCCCTGCAAGGCCCTGCTCCCCTGGGGCTCGGGCCACACCACTGGCCTTTCTCACCACAGTGACCTCATCTGCCTGGGGCTTGCCTCCCCTGTGTCCGAAGAGCAGGGCTTCTGCACATGGCATGGAGCACCATCGCTTGTGGACGGGCCACCCTGGTTGCAGGGCCCCCATCTCTGCGACCACTGGAGACACGGTCCGGCCAATGGCCTCCGCCCGCCGAGTGGACCAAGTGAAGGCTAGCTGCTGGGCCCAAGGGGCAGGGTGAGCCTCAAGCCCCAGGCAAGGCCAGGGCTGAGGCCGGCCCGAGGGGCGAAGCAGCTACCAGGGAGGCTGGGACCGGGTTCCACAGGGATGCCCAGCCCAGGGGCCGGGCTCAGGGAGGGCCCGGTCCTGCAAGGTCCCAGGCAGCAGGCCCGGGTGCCCATCCCTGGAGCCATAAGCTGTGTGGCTGCTCCCGCTGGCCACTGGCCAGGCCTGGGTGTCTGCCCGGCCTCCAGCTATGAGCCATCCCTGGCATGCTGGAAGCCAGCTTGGGGTGGCTGCAGGAGGCTGGGGACAGCTGGGGGTGGCAGGCTGCCGGGGTTGGAGCTGCCTTCCGAGCACAAGGGTGAGCTCAGGGAGCCCCCGTGTGGGGAGGATGGGAGGGTTTCCTGTGACCAGAGCTCCGGCCTAGGGTGGCCTGCCGGGTGCCAGAGGGAGGGATCCCAAGGAGTCCGGGGTCAGCCACACAGACTGACCCTGTGCCTGGAGGTGACTAGAAGGCTTACATGGCAGGTGGGCTGTGGTGGTGACCCAGGAGGCCAGAGGGTGGACAATGCGGAGGCAAAGGGCAGCACGTCAGGGCAGCCAGCCAAGGGGCTGCTCTCTCACAGTGGGTCCCTGGGAGGGCCCCGGGTGCCCAGGTGACATCCTCCCACCCCCTGCTGACTCTGCACATCTGAGCAGGACTCAGGAGTCAAGTGAGACAGGGTGTAGTTGGGGATAGCCGAACGGGCGTGGCCAGAACCACTGTCAGCCCCACCTTGGTGGGCCGAGTCCTGGGCGTCTGGGACACAAGAACAAGGTAGTGGACACAGCAGGGCCTCAGAGCTGCGCCCACACGGCAGCCAATCCAAGGGGTCCCTGCCCAGCACCCTCAGCCCTGGACAGCCCAGGGGCCACAGCCACGTCCCCTTAACTTTGGGGACTTGTTGTCCTGGTAACACATGGGCTTAGCCAATCCCTCAGGCACACAGGGAGAGGGTGGGACACTTTGTCCTGCGGGCTCCCGGGGCACGTCAGGCAGCTGGGGCCGAGGACGGGGCCAGGCCAAGGCAGCCGTCTTCTCCAGGCTTGACCTTGGTCGGCACAGGCCCCTCTGCACCCCCAGCCCTCTCCACTCCTGCCCCAGAAGGCTGAGGGGCTGCAGGGCCTCTGTTGAGGGGGCACAGGGCAGAAACCAGGAGGGGAGGTGGCCTCCCCATCCTGACTGGGTCTGGACTGGAGGGGGGCCACACGGAGGGCAGGGGCCATTTCCCTGGCCAGCTGGCTCTCAGCGTGCCTGAGCGTGTACGTTTGAGCATGCGTGTCTGAGCATGTACATGAATGAGCACTGAGTGTATGCATGTCTGAACAGGTGTCTCAAGGTGAGCGTGCCTGTGCATGTGTGTGTCTGGGCATGCATATCCAAGCACGTGTGCAACCATGTCCATGTGTGTCTGCCTGAGCTTGAATGTCTGAGTGTGTGCATGTCCAGGCACGTGTCCAGCACGTACGTGTCTAAGTGTATATGTGTCTGGGTGTATGTGTCTGGACGTGCACATGAGCGAGCCTGTCAGACGAGGTGCATTCACCAGTCACCTGTCCCCACACGTGCACCCAGCCAGCGAGGCACCCGGCCTGGGTTGGTTTGGGGCCGGGAGTGATTCTCTGAGGGTCTTTTCACCTTCCCTGTGCCAAAAACACCTCCTGCCAGCAAAGGGCTCGAGGTTTCGGGAACTCAGCCACATCCCTAGGGCCACACTGAGATCCCACAGCTGACCTGGAGCTTCCAGCTGCCCCTTGCCTGGGAAGGTAGGCAGCCCTGGACCAAAGCTAAGGGGTCCGTGGTGCGGGACCCCCACTGGCTAGGACCCCAGCCCAGGCCGGGCCACCCCTGCAACACCCAGGCCCTGGTGCAGAGCCAGCCCCCAGCCCGGGCAGGACAGACCCTGCAAACCCCAGTCCACCCAGGCAACCAAGACCCAGCCCTGCACCCTGTGGCTGTGCCCTCTTCCTCCTGGGGACTGGCTCCCTCCAGCGCCAGCCCCGGGCCCTACAGGGAGCCCTAAAGGTCCTCAACAGGACCCGGCTGTGCCCAGGGCCTTGGCTGGGGGAGGAAAGGGCAGGAGGTGAGCAGGAGGCAGAAGAAGGTGGGCATCCAGATCCATGGGTGTAGCCAGAGCCAGGGAGCAACACTTGGGGTTCACAGCAGGCCTGGGCTGGCCTTTGATTGCAGTGAAAGAGAAAAAGGAAAATTTTCCCAGAGCAGGGCAGTTACTGACACGTGGCCTGAGGTGCCCCGAGGAGCCCAGGACAGTGGCCACGTTTCCGTCGAGCGCAGACACGACCTCAGGACGCCCCCACCATGGCAGGCCCTGACCCCTCTCCTGCAGATTTGCCCACCTACCCTGGCAGGGTCCCCATGAGCACAGCCCAGGGCCATAGGTGGGCCCCACAACGCACCCCCGCTGCAGACACCCAGGTGCCTTGACCCAGCAACCAGCCCACCCTGTTCAGGCACCCACCACCTTCCCCTCCACCTGGCCTGGCTGGCAGTGAGCACTGCAAGGGGCTGGGGGCCCCCTGGAGGCAGCTGAGGAGCCCAGGCCTCCCTCGCCCCCACTGAGGCAGAAGACTGCCAATTCAAGGACCCCCCACGCTTCCTACGCCCTGGCCCCCACCAAGGGCCCCCTGGCCCTGCTCTTCCTGGTTCCCACAAGAAACCCCATGGCTCAGGCAGGGCACGGCGGGTGAGCCCTGCTCAGAGTCTGGGGTGGGCAGGAGGCTCCCGTGGAGGTGCTCGGCACCCCAAAGGGCAGGCTGCCAGTGACACTTCCCACTCACTCCCAGAGCCAGGCTACAGCTTCCCCAGCCTTGCTCTAGAGAATGCTCTGGAACAGGCCAGGATCTCTCTTGCAGGACACCTTCCCCGGTGCCAGACCCCCTCCCAGAGGCAAGCAGAACACACCAGAAGCAGCCTTGGTCCCCACGCTGCAGCCTGGGCCAAGCTGGGATGACTGGGTCCCAGGCCGCACACTGCCACCTCCAGCCCAACGCCCTGGGGCCAAGGGAACCACAGAGTCAGGGTCCTGCAGGCAGAGAAGGTATCACACACACACACAGCCCCAGCTCAGACTTTACTTGTCCCCTGCCCCACAGCCAGAGATGACCCCTCAGCCCCCAGTGCTGCAGGGGACAGGCCTTGCTGGGCAGCGGGCCGACCACAGGCACCGGAGCCCCCTGAAGCCACCCCACCTTGGGAGGCATGCAGCCAGCACATGTGAGAATCGAGGCTCGCCCACCATCCAGGGAGGCCCCAGAACCTTGGCAGTCTGGGGGCCCTGCCCTCGTGCCACCCCGACTCTCAGTCCATGGAGCAGAGGCCCGCTGGGGAGCTGCGCCCTGGCTCGTCGGGCCCAAGGAGCCGCTGTCACTTCCTGCTGGACCGCTTCTGCACCACTGCAGGCTCCGCCAGCGCCTGCTCCAGCAGCTCCTCCACGTAGACCCTGAACAGAGGGGTGGGGACCTAAAGGGCAGAGGGAGGGACCTGGTGAGGCTCAGGCGGCCAGGACCCCACTGAGGACGGCTCCCTAGCAGGCCCCGAGAAGCCCGAGGAGCCAGGTCACCAGGAGAACACACAGCCAGTTAAAGAGAGAAGGGAACAAGAGACGAAGACAAGTTAACGCGTTATGTGACCCTGAATGCGATCTAAGACTGGAGGAGAAAAACCCTCCAGAAATCACTGGAATATAAGTAGAAGTTGTAACACAGCCTGCGAGCTTTAGACCAACGCGAGCTTCCTGAACTTAACAACCACACTTAAGGTGACGGTGTGAGCGAATGTTCTTGTTTGTGGGAAACATACACAGACATCATATGTGTTCAAGGAATGTGATGTGTGCAACCTGTTCTCAAAAGTTCAGAAAACAGACACGGGTACATGCCAGATAAACAGGCTGACAGATTAAAAGATAGGTCAGAGATGGCAAAATGCTAAATATGGTGGCTCTCAGTATCTGGGGGTGGGGGCTGGGGGGGTACATTGGCATTCTCTGCATACGATTTATTTTATTTTTTAACTGTCCTGTAAGTTTGAAATTATTTCAAAATAAAAAGTAAAAAAAAAAAACAAAAAACAAACGCACAGCTACTCTCGACCTCAGCCGTGCCCAGCAGGCAGAGAACACAGGGGTCCCACGGGCTGTGGGTCAACACTGAGGGCAACCGGAGCACGGGCCGCAGCCTGTGCTACTCTCCGGCCCCCATCCCAGAGGGCCAGGCCCTGTCTGATGAGACAAGGGTCCCTTCCCTTGGGGACACAGACATCATATACCTGCCCCACTTCCCTGCCTCAAGGCCCTCAGGAGGGGCAACCCCCTGGCAGCAACCACAGACTCCAGACCTCTTAGGGACTGAGCTACGTTCAAGGATGAGGCCACACCGCATCGGGGGAGCTGTGGTCCACACAAGCAGATGAAACCTGGACGCACAGGAGAGACATGCCCACGCGACAGAAGCAGAGAATGCCTGAGGGATCGCTGGCAAGTCGCCACCAGGACGCTGCCAGACTTCAGACACACAGCCCTGCCGACACCTTGGTTTGACTTCTAATCTCCAGAACCGTGAAACCATAACTCCTATCGTTACAGCCACACAGCAGCCCGGGAACTTAAGTCACGACCCTTTTAGTAACAGACACAAAAAGCCCCAACTCAATCCAGTAACACCCTGGGGAAGGCTGGGAGGCCACGTCAGCCCTCCGAGGCAGAAATCCAGTCTTCCTACCAGGGGCTTTCGTTCCATCAATCCTGTGAAGCCAGCCAGGGAGACTGAGAGGTGGGGCCTTCTGGGAGGCAGCCCCCACCGTCTGCAGCCAGCCCCTTCTTTGCTCACCTTCTCTTCCAGGAGCCTCTGCTTCTCCACGGCCTCGGTCAGGGTCAGGCCAACCCACTCGGCCTCGGCCTCTGGAATGGCAAATTCCTGAGCGGGCAGAGGGGGAGAGCGCAGTGAGGTCTGGGTGCCAGCAGGCGGGCTGAGGGGGCAGGAAGCACGCAGCAAAGCCCTCACCTCGTACTTATCATAGACGGCCGCCCTGCGCTCAGGGTCATCGGGGTGCAGCCGGGGGTCCCGTCGGGCCAGCCGCAGCAGCATGCCCCGCTTCAGGTCCATTCCGAACTTGGAGCACAGGTCCTCCTGTGGGGTCTGGCGAGAGGCTGTGTGTGGGGCCAGATGCTGACCGCCAGGCCCTGCTCACCCCCTGCCCGGACGCCCCTCCCCTGCAAGGACCCCCACCTCGCCCCCCATGCCAGCAGGCACTGCAGAGCAGGCTGGGCATGGCTGTCCATGCTAGGTGCCAGAACGCCCGGCAAGGCTGAGAACTGGGCCTTCCCGGAGCCTCTGAGTAGCTGCAAGCCTCCACCACACACAGACTCAACTTGCCTTGAGGATGTAGAAGTCAAACCCGTAGGCTTCGTCGATGAGGTCCAGCGTCCTCATGGTCACAGTCACAGTGAACTTCTTGTCCAGGATTTCACTGTACAGCTCGCGCTGCAACAGCTGGGGCTTCCAAATCTTCTTCACCCTCTTTGACAGCTGATGGTAAAGCAGAACCCATATAAGTATACCTGCTTCTCCCTAGGAGCCAAGCAGGGCCCCAGGGCACCTTCCTGGTTCACGGACCTGCAGGGTGAGCCTCGAGGACATGGAGCCAAATGGCTAGCACTCAGCCAGCCGTCAACCCCAGCCCCCACCACGGGCCTGGCTGTACCCCCAAAGGCCTGCACAGCACCCCTTGCCCCAGGTTACTGCCGGCATGCTAGGGACACACGCTACCACGGCTTTGTGGTTAACACACTGCCACGTTCTAAACCAGGGACACAGGCCCAGGAAGCTGGGACCAAGAGTGACGACATGGAGGCCTCCCCAGACACCAGTCTCCCCCAGGAGGGCTCCAGCCCCCTCCAGGGTCCCCACCAGAGGCAGCATGGGGCGGCGGGTGGACACAGCCTGGACCGTCCCTCCAAGCGGCCTGGCCCTGGGTGAGCCTCTCCGCCTTCCTAAGCACCTCCCCGGCCTCCCCCGCACCTCCGCCCTTGCCCTCCGTCTCCAGTACCCAGGCAGAGTTTGCCAGTTACGACCCCAGACTTGCGTTAGCACGCTCCTCCGATGGAGCCTCTCGGCCGCCCCGGGATCTCTGGGGCGCCCCCACTGAAGCCACGCTCCCCCCTCCCTCTCACCCACCTTGTCGTTGTTGACATATCTGTAGCCCAGGATCCAGCCCTCACCACCCCACAGCCCCTGCTGGGACTCGGGGGGGTAGTGAATGGGCACGGGCACGTCCTCCACACGCTCCCGCTGCCCGTTCTTGGGGCTGATCTTGAACTTGGCGCCGTGGGGCCTGTAGTGGACGGGGGCCGGCGTCTTGGCTTCTGCCAGGGAGCGCAGGTAGTGCGGGGGCAGGCGGGCGTAGATGCCGTCCCGCAGCCGGAGCTGCTGCCAGAGGCGGACGGGGAACCTGTGCAGGGGCATCGCCACCCGCGAGGAGACGGGGGTCACGGCCACCCCGCACACGCCGGCCGCACTCCAGTCCCTGACCCCGACCTCCGCGCGTTCCGGTTCCCGTGCCCCGCCGGAACCGGAAGCCACGCCACAGCGCCCGCCGCTGACTGGCCACAGAGCCCATCCGCTTGCTGTCGTCCCGCCCACGGCCCTCCTTAGGGACCGTGGGAAACGCTCTGCTTCCTGGCAGCCCCAGGCACCGTCGGCAAAGTGCGGCCCCGGGCGTTTCCCGCAGGTCGGACCGGGCCTCCCCCTCGGCCCCTCCGGCCTCCCCCGCGCCCCGGGAGGAAGCAAAGGAGACCATCTGAAAATGTGGTCGGCTTCAGAGATCACCGCAGAATATTAAATTCACCAATCATAGCAAAACCAGAGCTACATAAAAGTGTCGCCTTAAAAAAAAATGCTGTCCCCAAAATACACTGTATATACATGCTTCCCCTTCACAAGCCTAGAAAATGCGCGGGGTCACGGGGTGACGGGGTGGGGGGGTCCTAGAGCCCGAGGACCCGTCACCCCACAGCAGGGCCCTCCACTCTGGCTTTGGGAGGGACTGGCACCACTGGGGGGCCCTCGGCTGCCAGCCACCTGGGATCCCCGAGAGGCAGCCCCGAGCAGCTTGGGACCCGCTCCCCGGCGGGCAGCCTCCTGCGCCCCCCTCGCCGCGTGAGGAGCGGCGGCAGCGTGGGGGCGTGGAGCCCGTGTCCGGGGCGGGCTGGCACGCAGAGGTGCCCGGGGCAGGGGCCCAGGGTCACAGGGCCGGACCCCCAGCCCAGGCCAGGGACATAGACCCTGGCCCACGCTCAGTACCTGCTCCCCCGGGGCCAGGAGGGCTGCGGCCACAGGGGGCCCGGAGGGAGCCAGCGAGCAGGGAGGTGCTCAGGACAGCTTTATTCACTGGCCGGCGGTGCGGACAGCGCCTGGCCCTGCAGGCCGTCAGGTCACGGCGTACAGCTCCTCGCGGCTGTCCCGGCAGAGCTGGTAGTGGCAGGTGAGCCTCTGCGTGCAGGCCAGGGGCTCGGCGTGCTGCTCGCGTGGGGGCAGCAGGCAGGCGGCGCTCCCGGCCAGCAGCATGTGCCAGAGGCTGTGGGTGTAGAAGTAGTTGTCGCTGGTCATCATGAAGGCGTAGATGGCGATGGCCACGGCGGCCATGGACATGCCCGGCAGGAGAAAGAAGGTCCACCGCTGCCAGGAGCTGGGGTAGCAGTGGCGCCGGCGTCCGCAGCGGTACACCTGGGGCAGAAGCCAGGGCAGGTGTGTTGGCGGGAGAGGTCCAGGGTCTGGGTGGTGTCGGCGGGGACAGGGGCCTGGGTGGGTCTGGGTAGGGTGGGCCTAGAAGGGCTCGGGGTGCCGAGGCCGCTCGATCATGCTGGGAGGACCCAGGCCCTGGATGAGGGCTCGGGGCAGGACCAGGCCGTGGTCAGGAGGGCCCGGCTCCCTTCCCCGAGCAGGGTCTGCTGTCCCAGCTCCCGGGGCGGCTCCAGCCCACTGCTCACCCACATGGCGACCATGATCAGGAGGGCACCCAGGCAGGGCCCCATCATGTTCCAGGCAGCCCGGCGGTCCAGCTGCAGCGACATGGCGATGACCAGTGTGCCCAGGACAAACAGGACCTGGCAAGGTGCGGGCAGCTGTGAGCCTGGGGCCAGGGCTCCCGTGCAGTGCCCAGTCCTGCTGGCTGGGAGGGCTGCCATTCCTGCCCCAGGCTCCGCTGCCCGGCTGTGGGTGGCACGGGCTTGGCGTGTGGGAGGCACTGAGACCTGCCAGCCAGGCACTTCCAGGGAACCTCACCCACGCTGGACAGCACCCCCGGCGGCCCAGCCCCTGCACCCCTGTGTCTCAGGGGCTCCAAGCAGGGCAGCCTCAGTCTCTCCTTGGTTTCCCCTGAGAAAGGGGCCCCTGCAGCACCCAAGTCTCTGTCAGCCACTCTGCTGCCCGGGACCTGCAGTCCTCCCTGTCCCACAAGCTCACACCCCCTCCTGAGCCTGCCCTGCCCTGAGCACGGGCGTCCCAAGGGGCCCCCCAGGGGAGCAGCCAGACTGCAGTCCCTGGTCCCCAAAGCAGAGCCCCCAGCTCATGGCACCCGGCCAGGTGGCAGCATGGGGGCAGCCCCCCCAGGGCAGCTGCTGGCCTCTCGGGACGGTCTGGCCTTGGATGGAGCCCAGGCCCTCTCTGAATGGGGCCCTGCCCACCTCCCTCCTTCCCAGCATCTGCTCCCCACAGCCGCTGCTCCCTGTAAGTGGGTCCAAGGCACCGGGGGCAGGTCTGCACCGTGGGGGTCCATCCAGCAGGGCAGGCCTGGGGGTGAGCCAGCATATGTGGGCAGCGGCGGGTCAGCTGCATCCCCAAGCAGGCAGTGGTCCATGTGGAGGGAGGGTTCTCACAGCACTGCCCTGCACACAACGAGGGGAGCCCTGCCCCGCCCCGCCCCAGGTGGCAAGATCACTCACATATTTCAGGACGGCCTTCAGCCGCGCCATGCAGAGCAGGGTCACCCAAATGGCCACCACGGAGCCCAGGAAGTCACAGTACTGCAGCGTGTCGTAGCTGAGGATGCACAGCACGGCCTCCCCGGGCTGGTCACAGGCATGGTAGAACTGCGGGGCAGGGCGGGCGGTGAGCCGCGGCCGGGACTCCGGGGCCGGGAGAGGAGGGCCGGCTCGCCTACCGTGGAGAAGAACATGGTGTAGGCGAAGACGGATGCCTCGACCGGGAGCGCGCGGCGGAGGGAGACGACGACGGGGGCCAAGAAGGCGAGGTTGCTGAGGGTGAGCAGGAGCGCGGCCGCCCGCTGCTGCGCCAGGGTCTGCGCTGTGCTGTTGTCCGTGCAGCTCCACCCGCGCCAGCCTGCGGCCGAGGGACACCGTGGGGGATGCGGGGAGGCGTGGGGGGCATGGGGGAGGCCATGGGGGGAAGCCAGGCAACCGGGCTCCTGGGGCAGGACCTCAGGACCACCCCTAACCCGAGGCTCTGGCGAGCAGCTGTGCCCACCGCGGGAGCGGGGGGCATGGAGGGGCAGGAGGAGCAGGGCCCCTGCTCTGAAGGGGACGGCCCGGGATGGTGCCAGCGCCAGGCACCCGCCCTCACCTGCCTTGCAGCTGCAGCTGGCGTAGAGGTAGCCGTGCCTGCGCAGCAGAAGGCACTGGCCGTAGGGCCCGCAGTCATTCACGCACGGCACCAGGTACAGCAGGGTCTCCACCAGGACCGCGGCTTGCTCACACGCCCTGTGCAGGGGCACCCAGGGGCTGCTGGGGCATCTCCAGCTCCTCCCCCCGTGCCCCCCAGGCCATGCGCAGGAGCTCGGAACCCAGGCCCTCGGCTGGGGAGCATGTGTGCCACGGGGCCACGCCAGGAGCCTGCAGGCCCAGGGGGTCCATGGAGGGCAGGGTCCAACCAGCTGCACCGTCCTGGCCCAGGGGCTGCCGAATGCCCACAGGCTGCTGGTCACTCCCCACTCGGGCCAGCAGGCCCCCCAGTCCCCGGTGCCTTGGCTGCTCACTCACGTGGGACCCTCAGTGCCCACGAGCTGCAGGGACAGGTACCAGCTGTCAGTCTCCGGGAAGGGGATGATGAGGTCGGCCTTCCGGGATGAGGCACTCAGGGACAGCGGGAAGCCCTGGAAGAAGGCTGCGGCGGGGAGAGGCCACTCAGTGGGGCAGGGGGGCGCCCAGGCCCTCCCCCCGACACCAGCCCACAGGGCACCTGTGGCGCAGCTGTGCGAGGTGTTGAAGTCGAGGAAGGGCGAGGCGGCGTTCACACAGGCCACCACCAAGACGCTGTCCCTCACCAAGGTCTGCAGGGGGAGGTGGTCATCCTGGGCCCCGGGGGTCTGCCCAGGGTCCCCCCAGGGTGGGCTCTCTCCTGGCACAGCTGCCCCACGGCACAGGCCCCCACACTGCAAGCTGGCCCTCCGCTCTGCCCAAGCAAGGCCCAGCCAGAGTCACAGGGTCACCTGGAGGGCCACCTGCCCGTCACCCAGGCCTCAGTGTCCAGGTGTGCCCGAGCCAGCCCTACCCGAAGCCAGTGCAGTCTGAGCAGCCCCCTGCCCGGCAGCCCTTCCCGCAGTGGCACCTGGTTGGCCCTCAGGGAGATGGTGAGGGACCCCCCGCTGTCCGTGCCCAGGCTGAGGCGCAGCCGCAGGACGGTGGGCAGGCCGGGCTGCACGGCCACTGCCACCCTGTCCAGGGGCCAGAAGCGCGCGGACGTCACATCTGTGTCCTCCCGGACGACAGGGTAGCTCAGAAGGCAGGAGGTGCCGGCAGAGGTGTTGCAGCTCGGGCCCCCGCAGCCGGGCGGGACATGCGGGCCTCTCGCACTCCAGGGCCTGCAGGCTGCAGGAGCAGGGGTGGTTGGGCCCAGGTCAGTGCCGGAGTGGGGGGCCAGAGCACACCCCCACCCATGCTCCCGCCCATGCACCCCGCCCGCGACCCCATCCTGCACACCCCTCGTGCCCACCTCTGAGGGCAGCCACGGCACTGAAGGTCACAGGGACGTGGGCCTCCACCAGGCTCTCGGCCATCACCTGCAGCCACCGGTCCCAGGGTGGGGAGGGCAGCCACAGGACGCAGGGCCCGGGGTGGTCAGCGCAGCTGAGCACCTTCTGGGAGCCAGTGGGCAGAGTGGCTGAGCCCACGGTGAGGTGCACCGGGCACCCCCGGCTCTCCTTGGTGGCACAGTCCTGCAGCTCCAGCCACAGCTCCTGCGTGTACTCAGGGACGAAGACTCTGCAGCCGAGAGTGCCCCCTCATGCCAGCTCCATGGCCCCCTCCAGCTGCCGCCCTGCCCACCGCCCACAGCCCACCGCCCAGCCCGAGCACAAGCCAGGGACCTTAGCTTTCCCCCCGACACGCAGGGGCCAGCAGCACCGCCCACCCCATCTAACCCCGAGCTGGGCCCACAGAGCAGACCCGTGTACCCCGCAGGCCCCCCAACTCACTTGAGGTAGCTGGGGCGAGAGAGGAAGAGGGTCTGCGGGAGGGGCACGCCAGGCTCCAGGACGGAAACCTCAGCTACCCGCAAAACCAACATGTCTGGCTGGAAGACGTACGCACAGGTGGGAATGAAGTCCTGGAGAGAGAGAGCCCAGGCTGGGGGTGCAGGGCTGGGAAGCGGGGTGTTGCCGGGCAGGACCCAGGCAGGGCAGACAGAGTCCGGGGCAAGATCTCTGAGCCTGGAGCGGCCCCTCACCTTGACCTCGATCTTCTGGGAGGACGGGGGCAGGTGGGCAGCCACAAACCATTCCCCGGGTGCAGGGTGGGAGATGTTGACAGAGACGTTGTGCTGCAGCATGGCGCTCAGCTGCATCCTGACGTGGAAGGAGGGTGGCACCGAGGTGTTGGCAGGGAAGCTGGTGCCCAGGGGGTTGATGACCGGGGGGGCGCCGTGGCGGAAGTGCCTGTGGGGGAGAGCAGAGCAGGCTCAGGGGTGCCGCTTGCCGGGCGCAGGGCGGGCAGGTGAGCATCCGGGGCACGCACACCGTGATCTCCACATCCCGGCACGGGGGGCTGCTGCCCCTGGACGCCTGCAGCAGCCACCGCAGCAGGACGGTGTCCGGCGGCACATGGAAGTAGAAGAGCCTGGCGCTCCCGTACCAGCTGTAGAAGGACAGCCTCTGCGGGGTCTGGGAAAACTGCTCAGACACTAGCTGGCTGTCTGCAGGGAGAAGGTGGTCAGCTGGGCATCAGGGGGGCAGGGGGCGAGATGGCCCTGCTGCTGAAGGGCACGGAGGCCACGGTGGCCTCATACAGGCATCCTGGAGCCCCAGGCCTGACCGCGACCTGGCGGTTGTCCCTGGAGGACGGGAACCCGGGACTCAGGAGTTTCCCCTGAAGCACTACATCGGCTCAACTTCCCCAGGTCAGAAACCAAATTCGTCACCCACGCTCCACTCAAGTCAGTCCTCTCACCACAGCCCTGGGGTCTCCAGGGAGAGGTCATGGTCAAGGTCGTGGTCCCCATCCCCCCACGTCTGCCCTGGACCCTGGGATGTGCTCCCCACCCAGCCTCCCCAGCCTCGTGTACTGGACATCGCAGTTCACCTGACAACAGAGGCTGCTCGGGCCTGGGCTCAGGGACTGGCCGAGATCCCCTCCCACCACCTGGAGCCCCTGTCCCCACCCAGCGAGGCGGCAGTCAAAGGCCAGCTGTGGGGCCGAGGGGACCCATGGTCTCTGTGCTGCAAGGACACATGCCCACGGCCCCCAAACCTGTCCAGGACCCCCAAACCCATCCACGGCCCCAAACCCACCCAGGGCCCCCTCAGTCATGCCGACTTGCCCCAAGGACCCTGGGAGGAGGCAGTCCCCCCACAGCTTGCACACACATCCTGCTCCCTTGCACGCCAGCCCTTCCCCGACTTGCTCAGACGTCTTTAGGGCCTCGGCCCAGGGACCTGAGGCCCCCACTCTAGGCTAGGTCCCTCCTGAGGGCATCCACTGACCAGGACGTGGCCACCACAGGAGCCCAAGCTGGGGTTCCACACTGGAATTGCCACCCCATGAATGGAACGGGCCACCCACCCAGGACCCTCCCGCCCTGGTGCTCTCTGTGCCCCTGGGGGCCGGGCCTGGGGGCTGCGAGCCTCTCGGCCTGCGTGACCTTGGGCCGCCCCCTGTCCTCAGGCCCGGCCTCCTTGTGGCCAGGCCAGGTTGGCGGCACCCTCCCTCTGGGGCCACCCTCTGAGAGTCCCGGATGTTGAAGGGCTCTGGGGAGAGACGCTGTGTACACAGCAAGCCTTGCCCTCCTGCGCTGAGACCCCGCCCTGGCCCAGCCAGGACACCGCCCTCTGCCCCACAGGGCAGGGGGCCCAGCTCAGGCCGCCCCCAGCAGCAGGCCTGGGTGCCCGCCAGGGAGCAGTTGAGGGAGCGGTGAGCAGCCATTCTCCCACCAGCCTCAGGACCCCTGGCAAGAAGATAACAAGGCACCGGCAAAAGCCAGTCGGAGCTCCAGCTGGAGCAGGCCTCGGTTTCCCCATCTGCTGTGGCCCTGGGTCCTGCCAGCCAGGCCTGCACCTGCGGGCTGGGGCCGGCACAGCAAACACAAAGCTGCCTCCTGAGGCCACGGCCGGCCCTAGGTTGGCGTGACACCGAGCGAAAACACCTGCCGCACTGGGAGCTGAGGCAGGGCGACCTCCACAGCCCTGCACCCCTGGACCCAGAGCCCCGGGAGAACAGCCAGCTGGACCCTGGAGCCGAGCAGGGCTGGGGGCAGGCGTCGGGACCGGCAGGGGACAGACCTCTCTGTCCTCCCAGCGCCCTGGTAAGTTCAGCAGGCGCCTGGGAGAGGAGGGTGCGCCAGGCCGCCCTGTCACCCAGCCCCCCACCCCACCCCCGCCCCTGCCCGCCTCAAGGACACAGGGTGGAGGGAGGGGCCTGGCACGGAAGCTGAGTGTGGCGCACCCAAGCAGAAGCCAGGGCCAGGAGCCGCCTGCCTGGGGGAGGCGGGGGGCTGAGAAGCTCCCGGGCACTTGCCAGGACCCAGGTGCTCCCTCGCCTGCCCTCGGCCCTCCCCGGCAGCCAGTGACCCCTCACCTGGGCCCTACCCTGGGGGGAGAAAACGGAGCAAACACAGGTAGCAGTGTCTGATAGAGCAATTTCTCCAGGAGTGCCATCCTCGGGGGACCCTGGCTCTCATTTCAAGCTGTGCCGCCCTCAGAGGAAACAGGAGCTCGGAGGACTGAGATCTCAGGGAAACCCAGTCGTGGGGGCAGGTGGCCGGGAAGTGGTCCAGCCGCCATGCCAGTGAGCTGCCCACTGCCCCGCGCATCGGGCCCGGCTGGGATGGCTGCGTGGCCCCCAGCACTCCTGGGCCACAGGGGTCAGGGAGGGCACTCGACCCGTGGGACCAGGCTCAGTGTCCCCATACCTCAGTCCCTGCTCCCGGGGAAACCTCCCAGGGACGGCAGGGCCTGCTCGAGCCCCTCCTGGAGTCTCAGGCCAGCGTGGGGACCACCAGGGAGCAGCCATGGGCAGGGCACCTGGCAAGTCCAAACCAGGGGCAGCCCTTTCCCCAGCCCCTGGCCCCCTGGGCTGCCACAGGGCCACTCGGAGTCCTGTCCAGCCTCCAGGAAGCAAGGCCAGAGCCCCCTGCCACTACCGGCAGGTGGGGACTGGGAACCCATCGCAGCCCTGTAAGCAACTTTCCCCCAGCTCTGCCCCGTCCCGGCCAGGCGGGGACCCGGAGTCCCACTGCCCACCCCGCTGCCCCAGCGGCCGGCCCCCCACCTGCCTGCCTGGCGCGCAGGGCCTGGGAGGAAAAGGGTAGAGGGGCGCCGAGCGACTGGCCTGGGCAGCCCAGCCCTAGGGACCGAGGGGGCGCGGGCGCCCTTTCCACCCCCACCGCTCGGACGAGGGCGCCCCGGGGCCGGCCCCCACGCCCCCAGCGCCCCCGGGCGAGTCACAATGCGGCGCCGCTCGCGCTCCTCACCGCTCCTGCCGCCGCCGGCAGCGGGCGGGTGTCGGGCGAGCAGCAGCACCAGCAGCAGCCCCGCCGCGGCCCCGGCCCCGGCCCCAGGCCGGCCCATGGCTCCGCGCCCGGCCGGCGCTACCTGGACAGCGCCCCCGGCCTCCCGCCCCCGCTGCCGCCGCAGCCTCTGCCCGGGACTCCCATGGCCCGGCCGGTCGCCGCCGGCGCCCCGGGCACTTCCGCCTGCGCCGCCCCGCCCCGCCCCGCCCGGAGTCCGCCGGGGGCGGGATGATCGCGGGGCGCGGGGCGCGGGGCCGCGGGGGGCAGCGGGGCACCGCGGGAGGGGGACGTGGGACAGCGGGAGGCGCGGGGTCGTGGGGCGCGGGGGGATGCGTGGGGCGCGGAGGCGAGGGGGCGCGCGGGGACCCGGGTTCACCGCGGGCGGAGAGGGGAGAAAATACATGTCACATATGACAAAGGACTAATACACCTAATATAGAAAGAAGATGTGCACCTTGGAAAAAGCCCTAAGAAAAATGGACAAAGGATAGTGTCCCGGTTTGCTAACACTGCCGGGATGCAAAACACCAGAGATGGATTGGCTTTTACAAAGGGGGTTTATTTGGTTACACAGTCACAGTCTTAAGGCCATGAAGTGTCCAAGGTAACACATCAGCAATCAGGTACCTTCACTGGAGGATGGCCAGGGGTGTCCGGAAAACCTCTGTTAGCTGGGAAGGCACGTGCCTGGCGTCTGCTCCAGAATTCTCGTTTCAGAATGGCTTTCTCCCAGGACGTTCCTCTCTGGGCTGAGCAGTATCTGGTCCTGTGTGGCTCTTTTAAAGCCCTTCAGTGATCCAATAATGATCCACGCTGAATGGGTGGAATCACCCCTCCATGGAAACATTCAATCAAGAGGTCACACCCTAATCAAAGGTGTCACTCACAATTGGGTGGGTCACATCTCCGTGGAAGTAACGAGGTTCCAACCTAATCAACACTAATACGTCTGCCCCCGTAAGACTGCAACAAAGATAATGGCATTTGGGGAGACACAATACATCCAAACTGGCACAGATACATACAGGCAACTTCAGGAGAAAGGATGCAAATGGCCTGCAACAGGTGAAAATCTGTGCAATCACGCTCGAGGTCGGGAAAATGCAAATTAAAACAAGACAACTTCTCAAAAGCAGCAACATATCAAGGGCAGGGGACAGGTACACAAGGACATCTGTGAGAGAACTGTTTGTGGTGCGAACACCTGGAAACTCAGGATGGTCAGATGGATGACAACCTACTGTGAATTTTTGTGCCACTTTTAGACACTCTGTGACTTTCTGGGGGGACAGCCCTGAAGTGAAAGAATCAACTTGCCGGGTAACGTGGATGTCGCCCATTTCGAGCACACCGGGGCCCCTCCTGCTCCCCGACTCCACTGCATCTCTGGGGTGGGAGACGGGGTGTTCCAGCCACTTGGAAGGGGCTAAGGGGTGGGTGCTTTCCCCACAGACGCACATGTGCTCCTTGCCGGACCACAATGAGCAGAATTGCATTTACTTTTCTGTTCAACAAATGAAAAAACTTATAATCCTATTTTATGCAAATAAAGGGAGGAAGAGCTGCAGGGCTTGGATTTTAGGGGTGCCTCCACGGTGCCCTCTCATCCCTGCGGAAGCAGCGCTGCCCGTTCTCTGCCAGCTGCCCCACCCGAGTCACCTGACTCACCCTTGCCCCACCCTTCCTGGCTGCAAAGCAACTTCACTTCCCTAATGCGTCACAGCTGCCTGGGTCTCTCCGTGGGGCCAGCAGACAGGCGGCCCCATCCCCACTGCTTCCCGACACAAACACGCCCTTCCCAGTGAAGGCACCTGCTCGTCCCGTCTCACCCTGTGGGAATGTCGGAGCTGCCCCCCCCATCCCCACCTGTTGAAGTCTAACCCTCTCCCGCCACCTCCCCGTGGCGGCTCCTGTGTGCAGGGCACTACGAGGCCCAGGGCCCCTGCCCGTCTCCCTGGCTGGAAGGAGCCCTGCTATGGGGCTGTGCCAGTCTGAATATATTGTGTCCCCCAAAGGCCATTATCTGTGATGTAATCTTGGGTGGGCAGATGTTATCAGTGTTGATTAGATTTCTTTGAGTGTTTCTTTGGAGATGCGCCCCACCCAGCTGTGGGTGATGACTGATTGGATATTTCCATGGAGGTGTGGCCCCACCCATTCAGGGTGGGTCTTGGTCAGTGGAGCCATATAAATGAGCTGGCAAACAAGGAACTCAGTGCAGCTGAGAGTGAAATTTTGAGGAGGAGCTACAACCAAGAGGGACACTTGGAAGAAAGCACAGGAGCTGCAGATGAGGGACAGTTTGAAGGCGGCTGTTGAAAGCAGACTCTTGCTCTGGAGAAGCTAAGAGAGGACAAATACCCCAAGTGCAACTGAGTGACATTTTTGAGGAACTGCAGCCTAGAGAGGAACGTCCTGGGAGAAAGCCATTCTGAAACCAGAATTCTGGAGCAGACGCCAGCCACGTGCCTTCCCAGCTAACAGAGGTTTTCTGGACCCCATTGGCCACACTCCAGTGAAGGTACCCGATCGCTGATGAGTTACCTTGGATACTTTATGGCCTTAAGACTGTGACCGTGTAACCAAATAAACCCCCTTTTACAAAAGCCAGTCTATCTCTGGTGTTTTGCATTCCAGCAGCATTAGCAAACTAGAACAGGGGCCCTGGATTGTCATCACATCTTCCTGGGAGTGGGGCTGTTTCCCATTCTAGGGGGCCTAGCCAGGTAGGATGAAGTGGGCATCCATCGTCTCTTTCCAGGACCCCAACGTGTGCCCAGAGTATAATTTCCTCCAAAGTTTTGAGACTAACAATGTCTTTCTGAAATTTTATTTTTTCATAACAATTTTGTTCAAAACCAACTGCCATCTCTTATCTGCCATTTCATAAAGGAAAGGTAATTTTCCAACCGAAAGAGTAAGAAACACATACTGAGAATTATGCCTGGAAAAGGTTAGTTTAATTCAAATTTCACTAAATGGTTATTTTTCTCCATTCTTTCTGGATGACAGACCTCTTCCTGTCCTGGGCACTGGGCACTAATGAGCTGGTGGACGGAGGGCACAAGGCAGTGCCTTGGGGCAGCTGGGCTGCGGGAAGCCTGGGACAGGTCCAGAGG
This sequence comes from Bradypus variegatus, assembly GCA_004027775.1. Taxonomy (NCBI): domain Eukaryota; kingdom Metazoa; phylum Chordata; class Mammalia; order Pilosa; family Bradypodidae; genus Bradypus; species Bradypus variegatus. Next base: position 4,639 of record PVKY010000965.1, on the reverse strand, counting down.
CGTTGGAGCCCGGCGACGAGAACAAACGGCCAGGTCCCCTTCCAGGGGGCAGGAGCCCAGAGCGAGGTGCGGGGGCAGTGCACAGCTCCCCTGGCCGCCCCCAGCCCATGTGCCCAGGCCGGCAGGTGGGCCCACGGCCACACTGGGCCACTGCCTAGAGGAGCAGCCCCCGTCCCCCCGACTCGGCAGGAGTGAAAGGAACCCAGGGGGGCAGCGAGAGAGACTGATGCAGAAAGGATGCGTGAAGAAATAATCGCCAAAGATTCTCATGTTTGCTGAAAGACATTAATTACAGATTTGAGCAGATCAGTAAACCTTAAAAAGGATCAGTATGAAGTGAATCGGGGCAGAGGTTGCAGGGGCCTGCTGAGGAGTCTTGAGCTTGCGGGTTAAGTTTCCGTGTGGAGACGCTGGTGAGGGGACTGGATCCGAGCAGTGGGAAGAGGGATGACCCCCAGCACATGGGGGTGAGCGCAGTGGGCCCCAACAGCACCGTGTCGCCCTCTCAGCACCGCCCGACCTCTTCAGCCTCACACTCCCACGGCGGAGGAAAAGGCAGCCTGATGGGTGACAACGATGCCTACGACCTTCTACTTTGGCTTTGAGGAAGTGGAAATACTGTTTTCCGGCTTGGTGATCAATACAGCTGGAGAAATGGCCGGAGCTGTTGTGGCGGTGTTTTTACAGCCCGAGAGAGGCTGTTGCGCAAGTCACAAGTCAGCATCCGTTACCGTTCCTGCCTGCCCCAGGGCCTGACGGGCCACCCTCACGGGGACACACAGAGCTGCCGGGCAGCAGGTGCCGGGCTTCCCCTGCCTCCTGCAAACGGTGCTGCATATTGTCCAGGGGGCCATCAGCTGCTTCCCCGTGCTCATCGGCGTGACCTACCGCGGGTACCTCGGCATTGCTGGGGCAGCGGGAGCCGGCAAGGGCTACTTCGTCCTCAGCCGGAAGGAGGCCGTGGTGGGGGACTCCACGGTGTGGTCTTATCGATTGCGCTGGGAAGCAGGTAAGCTGGAAGACATGATTCCTGCTCCAGTCACCCCTTCTTGCTCCTTGACACACACACACACCCCCCTACTCAACAGAGGTTTAGTGCACAGTCTCTGAGATAAAGTGGTACCTCCCCAGGCTGTTCTTGTTGTTTGTTTGTTTTGTTTTTTCTCATTAGCTGGGATTCCCATTTCTCTTGAGGAGAAGCCACCCATGAGATGTCCTCTCTTCCCCCATCATCTTAGAGCCAATTTATATGCTCTTGTCTAACCCAGGTAGCTGTACTTTCAATGACTTGATCACCTGATTCCTTTTTTAAAATCTTTTGTTTCTTTTAACAGACAATATGTGGTTTGGAGAGTTTCTGGGTCAGTGATGGAAAGGGGTTATTAACTTCATCCAGGATTGATGGTAGCTGAGGGAAGTTCTTGCTCAACTAAATCCAGAACCCAAACTTAATGTTAGAAAATAAGCTCCGGTTTTGGACTGAACAAGTGGGAACACATGGTGCCTTTCCTTAGGTGTGATGTGTTGCACTGAAATCTTCAGTGTGCAGAGGACTAGTTTGAGACTAAATACAGGCCTGGAACTTGCAGAAGTGTGTGTTCTTGGGCGGCTGACTCATCAGCTTGTCTTCCCACTTAACATTTTGATTAGAAGGAACTTGCCAATCGAAAGGGAAAAAAAGACAATCAATTTGAGAAAATAGAAATAGATATTTTAAAATACAACCATTGGCATATTACTTTGACTTGGTACCTTGGTTAGTAACAGCTGAATGAAGCAAAGGCATTTGAATCATTTTTTCTCATTGATGGTTTTCATGTCTGCCTCTAAACTAGCAGTTTTCAAACGGGCATGCATTAGAATCATCTGGAGGGGTAGTTAAGACACTGATTATTGGGCCTCAATCCCAGAGCCCAAAAGTTAGCATTTCTAACAAGTTCCCAGGTGATCGGCTGCTGCTCAGGGGACCACACTTTGAGAATCTCCGTTTTATGCCACAAGAGTGCACCTGGGATGAGCTCCCTGATGCTGGGCCCAGGAGTATGAATTTTCTGATGGTGGGTGGTATCTCTGGGTTTAACTCAAGTACTGTATCCTGCTGGTTAATTATTGAATCATTCCACAAGCATTTATTCTGCTCCAGCTGTGTGTACATGTCTGTGCCTGAGCATGTGTTCAAAGGGCTGTGTAGCTAAAGTAGCTTCTATCAGCACACGTGAAATCACGGATCCTTCTTATTTAAAGATCTGTGGTTTCCTGGAAGTAGGGAGAGACCTGTGACTGCTGCGTAAACCAGCTGGTCATTGGCCCACAGGGCAAAAGCTCAGCCTTTCTCCTTGGGGAGGCGGAGGGTGTGGTCTGCTGACAGTCACACTCTCCTCATCCCCCAGCATCCATGCCCCCACTGGGCAAGTCCTCATCCTCCATGTGCCATCTTTGTTGCTCTTGTGGGCTTCATTGGATCACAGTGGCCAAAACCTCCCTTCTTAATAAGCAATCACATTAGATTTTTATTCTATTTGGTTGTAAGTGTACACTGTAGTCTTGTTTCCAGTCTAAACTACCTCTGTATCTGGTCTATTAAATCCTCCCTCCTCGGTGCTAGACTCCAGTTGTGCCTCAGGGCAGAGAAAACAAAGCACAGTGATCTGTTGGCTTCTGCTGTCACCCTGAAGTTTGTACTTTCTCTGTGGGTGCCAGTTAAATGTTGGAGAGTGATGAATGTGTATGTATATGGCTTTGAACCAAGAAAGCGCTATGAGCCTACTGGATAGAGGTTCAAATTCAGATTTGATTTTCTCTCATTCCACCCCTTGCAATGCTAATACTTAGCTAAACATGAGCGGAATGAATGACAGGCACGGAAAGTCCAATGTGAAGGTGTAAAGAGGCTATTACTGGCTCAGGAGCCAAAGAATAATAAAACCATGGGAAGCAAAATAAGAGTCAATGTCTAATAATGACCCTGGTACTCTCTAGAAAACTTGACCTGAACTGCTGTAAGACACCCTTCCAGAAACAGGACTTATTATTAAGGTAAAAAAAACTCAAGGATGGTTAAGACAAAGGGCTATGAATTTGAAAGTCACAGAGAAACATTGGTTTGGGATAGGTCTTCAGGTCTTCAGGATAGAGAAAATCACGAAAAACTTGAATTTCAAAGATTTTTAGACTAAGTTGCCAAAGCATTAAGCCAGTGAAGGAGAAAAACTTAAAGATTGAATTCCATTCTTTCTGAACTCTTGGTCTGTGGTAATAGAAGGATCTCATCAGTGTTCATTTCTGAAACCCTGTTCATTTGGCATTTAGTGCCTGGCTTCTGTGGTCCTTTTGGACCCAAATTTCTCTTTTTGTCCCTCCCTATTCACACCTGTTGGAATACTCCACCCCATTTTTTGGCCCCTTATTTTGTTCTCCTTTCCCTTTCTGTCTTTCAGTGGTTTCCTTATCTCATCAGTCTAGTTTATTAAATCTGCCTGGCCCTCCTTGTACAGCGAACATTGCTACACAGTGAAAACAGATACCACCCCAAAAGTCCTAAAGCCTGCTTGAGCATGTTTCAAGGGGCAGTTGCCCCACTGGCATTTCTATAAAGCTGGGTAAAGGCCTTGCCTGGTCCCATCCCCACAGGTACAGAATCTTAGGTGCTGTCTGCTGTCAGTGACGGAGGAACAGCGCACCCTTCCTCCAATTGCCCATAAAAGGGGATTAGATGTTAAGGTTTCTTCACTACTTCTATGGTAGGGTTGTCTGGAATTCCTTTTCAGGCTGTGGGGCACTGGTCTTGGGTTCTAGCCACAAGGGGCTCCTTATAAGGAACTGGGGGACAGGGGCTACCCTTTCATGTCATTTAATTTTGATTCTGCCCTCTCCAGCTGCTGCTTTCAGAAGACAGATCTAAAGATACAAAGTTTGTATTTGATACAATGCCTTAATCACTGGGTCTGCAATTAATGTTGACTGCTTTAGAGTGTAAGCTCCTGGAGAGCAGTATTGCTGTAATAGGGATATTTTAACAGTGTCATGTGTAAAAGAACAGAACAAATATTTTGATTTTGTGATTCTAAAAAAAAAAAAAAAAAGTAAGTCAGTGCCAGGCACCTCACAGTCAAGCCTAAAGAGAAAATGTCAACAACGGCCAGAGAAAAATGAACTTTATGTTTAATAATCAACTTGAATAACTGATGATGTTGCATCAGAAATCGCTTCTTTAAAGGGAGAGAGGGCGGGAGGGGGGGCTGTGAGCTCTCCTTTAAAGGGAGAGAGGGGCCAGGAGGACCGAGTAGGAAGCTCCAGGAACCACTCTGTCTCCCTAACAACGGCTGAACTTGCAGGAAATACTGGAATCCACTATTCTGGGGCTTGGGAGTCAAGGGGAACTGCAGTGTCTAGGGAGGAGCTGGGCAAAGAGGTGGACGCTACAGGACACACTGGTGACATCACCCCAGCTCATGTTAGCAGCGGGGGGGCTGCAGCCCTGGCTCCTGCTGTACTGGTGCCAGGGTGGCTACAAGAACCCGGGCCCCCAAAATCTGGGCGGTGTGGTCAGTGTTTGGTATTTATTAAAAACCTGTGGTGACATAGGGGACTGGTGGTTTGATGGGCTGAGCCCTCTACCACAGGATTTGCCCTTGGGAAG
>PVKY010000964.1:0-37129 GCA_004027775.1 Bradypus variegatus | reverse complement strand
TATACAGATAACACCTCTTAGGTTTTAATGTGTTGCAATGGCTAGAAGTAAATACCTGGAACTGCCGAGCTCCGGCCCGGCAGTCTAGACTCCTGGGGATGATTATATGGTGGTGTAGATTGCAAGGGGTGATAGTGTGATTGTGAAAACCTTGTAGATCACACCCCCTTTTTTTTTAGTGTATGGATGGATGAGTAGAAAGATGGGGATAAAAACTAAATGACAAATGGTATGGGATGGGGGATGGTTTGGGTGTTCTTTTTTCAATTTTAGTTTTTTGTTCTTGTTCTGATTCTTTCTGATGTGGGGAAAATGTTCAGAAATAGATTGTGGTGGTGAATGCATAACTAGATTATCATACTGTGAACGGCTCACTGTATACCATGGATGATTGTATGTTATGTGATTGTGTTTGAATGAAACTGAATAAAAATAAAAAAAATAAAAAAATAAAAAAAAAAAGATTCCTCTGCTGCCTTTGGCCAAGGGGGAGTCTGCACAATGGCCTCCCTCAGAGCAGGCCCCCAGGGATCTGAAGTAGCAGATCAAAGTTAGAGAGCTGAGATCAGAGCACATTCCCCTGGAGTTTGGGGACTAGGTCTTTATGACCCACCCTGGCACCAACAAGCTGTACCATGGGCCCAAGCTCCAGTCCCCTCTGCTGCCCACCTTGAGGCTGGGGGAAGAAGGGGGAATGGGAGCTGCTGCAGGAAGGGTATTTAATGGAATTTACCAGCCTCTTCCTCCTGCTTCTCCCTGAATGCCACCCAGTGTTCCACTAGACTCCAGAGCTCCAGCAGAGTTGATTCACACAGTTCCTGCCAGTTCAGTAGTTGCTCTGGTGGAGGGCCTGATTCCTGGAGCTTCCTGCTCCACCATCTTCCCACAGTCCTCCCAGCATAATGTGGGTCTGCTCTCTCTTGCAAGCCAGCATCCTGGTACCCAGGAATGTCAGAGGCAGGGCCCTAGGCAGGAGGTCTACGTGTCCTCTGCTGCTCAGAACATACAGTGTCCAAGGTCATTGCAAGAATCCTCGAGCCTGCTCCCAGGTCTGCAGCAGGGCTGCCTGTCGAGAAGACAGGGAGGGCACTTCCTCCACAGCCTGCCATCTCCCCAGTGTTTTCCATCATGCTAAAAATTTCCCTATTAACCTTTCATTTCCTTTAGTTCCATTTATATTGAAATGCAGATACACCTTGGAGGAGAAGCATTTCGAGCCCTCAACAGTCTTTTTCCTATTTGTGTGAATGCATTTCTTGACGTTTCCCAAGAGCAAACTCTGATACAATGGTCAGAGACCCAGATGGAAGGAGGAGCAAGAAGAGGGGCAATGGTTGCTTGATCCTTCCACCTTTTCTCAGCCTCTCTTGCCTCACTCCCCTCCTTATCCAGCCTAAATGCTATGGTCAGATTGGGAAAAAAATTTTTTTAAACCTTTCTGAGGACCTTGAAAAATTAACTTCCAAAATGAGCAGCAGCCGTCCCCGTTACAAAGGCCACCGTTGTCGGTGCCTGCTCTGCGGGCCCTCGGTGAGCCCTGGGCTTGCATCAATGCACCTGCCCTCACAGTGTTTCATGGTGGAGGCGATGTCATTATCCCAGGTTTATAAATTTGCAAACTGAGGCACATCAAGGTTAGATAACTCACCCAAAGGCACACAGAGCTGATGAGTAGTGGACCCAGCCTCAAGGCCAGGGCCAGGCTGCCTCAGAGACGTGCCCCTGTCTCCCAGTGGGCCCAGACCCAGCGTCGGCCTAGGCTCTGTAACAGAAACACCAGGGACATCCTCAGCCAGACACGATGCCTCTGACTTCCTAGCTTAAAATCACAGGCTTGATTTGTATTTTGCAAATGCAATGCAGAATATCCAGTTCAGTCTTTCTGATATAGGAGTAAAGGTGATTTTTGTAAATTAGGTTTAAAATATGAAACACTTTGCTTATCCAGATTATTTTTAAGTAGTTAACATTCTGAGTGCAGACTTGGAAGACACTGATAATTTCCTAAAAGGGATCTATAGTAAAGAAAATTTTGTCTACTTAGGTGTAGTTATATGTTCACCTAATCAGAGAGAATGTATGTTTTTAATCACTTAAGAAATATAAACTATTGCACTAAAAGGAAATAGCTGTGATGAACTTTTTAAAGGACATTTCCAGTTACTATTTGACAAAAATTTTCTGAGGCAGCTGCCAGGAAGCCTGGTACCCTGGGAGCTGGCCTGCAGAGTGGGGGCTGCTTTGTCGTCCTCACCCTGGAGTGTTTGCGTTGTTGTGCATCTTACGTTACAAATCCTTCCACAAGGTGCACTCAGCTCGTGTTATTTCAAGGACATTTGAATAATTGGTTTAACGTGAGACTAATTTCTGGGAATGATTCATAGCTATTTATTTGGTACTTTTTAGTGAAAATATTGAATTTACCCGCTGGAAAAATACAAGAGGAAACTTGAAAAATAAGTCACTTATGTGGCAGAGGTGGGGGCAGGAGTGGAGTTGAATTTTCATCTTTCTCATCCGATATGGTCAATGCCTGGAAATTGAGGAAGAAGGAACCGGTATAAGGAATAGACTCAGATGAGAGCTGCTGACACACATAGATCCCTCCTCTTTTGCCCAAAGTTGCTTGGGTCTGCACCTGAAGACCCCTGAAGGACAGCCTGGGGGCTCAGGGTGTGGAGGAGGAGGGCTGGGGAAGTCTGAGCAGGCATCAGGGTGGCAGTGGCAGGGGTGTTGACAGGAAATTCCGACTGGCAGGCCTCCAGGGCAGGAGGGGAGAGGGCACTCCCCGGCCTGCTGGAGTTTCAACCCTGGCAGCTTGCAGCGCCCTCCTCCCTCCCCCAGCCAAGGGCACAACTGCCTGTAGCCTCAGCGCAGAGGGCAGCGCCACTCCCGTAATGATTTAAGAGGCAGATGAGCAGCAGCAGGCCCTCCTTCCTCTCCCGCGGCACAGGGAGGAACGCTGCAAGCAGGCTGCGGGGACCTGGGCCAGGACAGATCTCCCCCGGGGAAGGTGCTCCAGAAGGGAGGAGGGGCGCTTCAGCACACTGAGGAGGAAGGAAGTCGGTCCTCTTTAGACAGATTTGTTTTCAATCTTGAAAAATAATTTCTAGCTGTTTTAGAAGTAAGCAAACACTGGTAAATATGATAGTATACAATTTTTTTTTCCGCATATGTGTAGGATTCAGGCAATTTTTAGTGTGTGCATCTTACAAATCAAATTGTTTTGGAATTTTAGTTAAATAAAATTGTGATTAGAATTATAAGTCAGTTAATATTTTATTCTCCTTTAAGAGTTAGTCTCTTTTAATAGTTTTCATAAACTATTCAACATGGACTTCTTGGAAAATAATCACTGATACATTGTCTCCAAACAGTCATACTCATTTAGGCTACATTTATTAAATTAGCATTTATTGGACTTTTACTATTTGCAGTTTAGTAGTTTTATTAAAACTGTAATTAAAATTATATAGGAAAGAGAAAACAAATTTTTGCCTTCAAAATTTTATAAAACAGAGACTGAATTTGCTATTTTTCCTGGATCAGTGGGTTGGGAAGGCTCGGTGCAGTGGTTAGGGGACCCTGTAGTTACTTCAGCAAACCGGGGTCCACCCCTGTGGTCCTGGGCTTCCCGGCTCAGAGGGTGGTCCACCCTGCCCCCGCCCTTACTGTCAGGGGGCTGTGACCTCCCCTACAGTTGTTGCCGGTTGCGTGAAGCTCTGCCTGGGAAGCACAGGCCCACGATGGACTGTCAGTGCCTGCACGGCCTCCATGTGGTGTTGTTACTGTTACTTCTCATTTCCTAGCCCCACAGAAAGGCTCAGAAAAACCAGTTTTACCTTTACAGTATGAGAGTGCATATTCATGGGTTAGGATATACCCACTTCAGTGTTGTGTTGGAACAAAATACATGTCTGTTTTTTCTTTTTCTTTTTTTGTGGTTTGAAACATTAGGTTCAAATTATTGATCTGTAAAAACTGAAGTTTCCCAAGGAATGTCACACATAATTTCAGGATTGCTTTTGATGTGTAATTGTACCGACCCACCATCTTGGAAGTTCTTGGCTCCTTCAGAATTTCAGGCTCTGGCAGTGATCTTTATGATGTTTTTAGGTTGCCAGGCATTCACTTGAACGCACTGGGCAGGGCACTCGCTCACGCATGCGTCGCACTCTCATGGCAGACTGCTGGGAGGTAGAATTTAGAGTGGAATTGATAGAGCACTGTGTAATGCTTTTATCTTTAGGGCAAGTTCCTGATGTACAGCTTCATGTGACATCTCATTTTTTAAAAGCCTGAGGCATCAGTAATCTTTATAGCAAGAATTTTAGTGCTGTGTTATGCATTCCAGGCTTACTGTCTGTTCTGCCCAGTAAATATATGGCTTTTATGGATTCATAAATCATGACAGTAGGAGTTGTATGTATCCAAAAGTGAAGAGATTGAAATCTTTACAGAGTTAGCAAGATCTAATGTAACTCAGACGTTATGCTCACTTGGAACTAACATTGTTACTTAAAGGCAGTATATTTCATATCTTTGAAGGTAAGTTTAAAAACATTGCCAGAGAAACAAGTATTACTGAAGAGTGTACTCTGCTCCAAGCATTATGCTGGGTGCTGGAGATAACGTGAAAGAAAGGGTCCTTGCCCTTAAGTAACTCAAAGCCTAGAGGGAGACACTAAAAAATAAAAGGTTGTAGCTCTTAGGTAAGTTGTGTTTTTTTGATAGAGGTAAGAAGGCAGTACTGTGGGAGGTGGGGTGGGGCATGGGCAGAGAACGCTGCCCATGCTCCTGCCACAAGCCTGGAGGAAAAGCTTCCCCAGGGAGTAGACCTCGGACACACTTTCAGGGTGAGAGCTCTTTGTAGGGGAAGGGCGCGTCACCCCTCATCTGCTAGTCTGAAAGAGCTCAGGGAACCAGAAAGGAGTCTGGAATGGTGTTGTGGCCATGGCTTGCTTCTTTCGCTCCGTTTCTAGTTTACATGCAGTAAAATGCACAGATTTTTAATGAACAATTCACCAAGTTTTGGCAAATGTGTACAGCGGTGTACGTGTCACCCCAGGGAGGATGTCCAGAACATTTCTGTCTCCTCAGAAATGTCCTTCGTGTCAGGGCTCTCACGTTCCCAGACAGCATCATGCAGGGGTCATGGACCTAAGAGAGAAGGAGGAACAGGACGGATATGTGCGCTGGTATGTCCACCATCCTCTGCTTGGACTTCTCGGCGAGCGGCAGCCACATCCCGAGGGTCCTGGCTTGTGTGGTAGCTTATTCCAAGGGCCTGAAGAAGCAGCAAGGCTTTTCCTCAACAAATGACCTTCCTGACTCATCCTGTGGTTTTAGTTGGGTTCCTTGCAGGCCTGGTGCATCTGTGTGTCCTTGTTACCCTCAGACTTGATGTCCGTATCCAGCACACGCAGGGTTTGTTCAAGCAACAGAAATTATTGTTCCGCAGTAGTTGCTTTTGGTTAAGACTTTGCTGAGTGCCTCCCACACACTGTTAAGTTATGGGATCCAAAATCGAGTCAGATGCCATCCTTATTCTCAGGTAGCCTGTGGCCTAACATGGGAAATAGTTAAACAGAGAACCATGATATGCCGTGGTCAGAGCTGGGAAGGGGAGCCTTGGGGAGCAAGTAGTAACACCACCAACAGTAGATAACACCTACTGGTGCTGGTGAAGTGCAGGCGGTTCTCATCATTTTATCTCCTTGCTGTTATTTTCCCCATTTCACAGAAAGGTTAGGTAGGGTGCCCAAGGTCACATAGCTGTTAAGTGGTGCAAGCGAGAAATATCCTTTATTTTAAGCCACTTAGATTTCGGGGTTGTTTGGGCTGCAGCGTGAGCAGCTGATCCTCTCTGAGGAGAGGAGAGGAGAGGAGAGACACTGGGGAGGGGGTCCAGCTGGATCAAGGTGGGGTGTGGTAGGGAGACTGGAAATACTGGGACAGATCTGCAAGGCACAAATGTGAGAGAGGGCATGCAAGAGGGGTGTTTTCTTTTGGTCAGCTACGGTATTTGATTGTTGGCGTCCTTTGGGAAAGAAGTGGCTTTACCTTGTGGCCTTCCATTTTCAAGGACCATCTCAGTATTTTAACAAATTTATGTTGGGGATTTTGAGTGGAGATTAAAATACCATGCAAAATACAACTGTGTGTGAACTCCATGTCTGTTTTGCTCTTCACTCTGCCCTCAGCCCCTAGCAGTGTCTGGCCCATGACAAGTGATCCGTAAAAAAATTTTTAAGGATGAACAAACGAATATTTTTAAATGCAATTATTTTCCTATTGTAAAAATTTTCTAAGAGCTTTTATAATGCTACAGTTTCCTATTTTTCATTTCCTTCTAATCTTTATAAGAAGACTAGGTGCAAAAATGGTAATAGATTCCATTGTAATATACTATAATAGGTATAAAACTTCTTTGAAAAGGTAGAAAGTTCAGTGTAATACAGCATTATAATACAGCATGTGCTAAAAATGTATTGTTTGTTCATCTTCCATTTTGAACCTTCTGACTTCAGCAACAACATTTCACACAGGCCTTGGCTCTGTTTTCCTTAATCATCCACTGCTCCCCCTTTTGCTCAGTCATTATTAGTAATTACATAAAAATGTTTTAAGCTACACCCCAGGGAACAGCAAAAGTTGGTTGCTTTTAAGTCAGAAAAAAAACTAGACTGCCATGCTAGAGGTATTTTTAAGTTGTTGGCTAAACAGAGGGGGCCAGTTGACGTGCACGCGGGTGACAGTGGTCTGCACTGAGAGGGTCGGAGGTGCGCCGGCTTCCCACAAGCCCTGGCTGCCCCAGTGCCGCAGGTGTGGCCCCGGCCAAGACCAGGAGTGACCTGGGCAGTCCCGAAGAGTCTTCTGACGCCCGGTCTTCTCCTGGGAGAAAAAAATTCCTATTGAAGCTTATGTCACTTTATGGCATAAGTGAGCTGATCAATAAAATTAGTTGTAAAAGATAATATTCTCTTAACAATTATAGGAACATTAGAAAGTAGCTCCATGATGTGACTTTGATTTTTGAAATGAAAGGCTTGAAGTTTGTTCTGGTTTGCTAATGCTGCCGTTTTGCAAAACACCAGAAATGGACTGGCTTTTATAAAGGGGGTTTATTTGGTTACCAAAGTACAGTCTTAAGGCCATAAAGTATTTGAGGTAAGGCATTGACAATAGGGTACCTTCACCAGAGAAAGGCGGTTGTCATCCAGAAAAACTCTGTTAGCTGGGAAGGCACGTGGCTGGCATCCACTTGCTCCCAAGTTATGTTTCAAAATTCCATTCTCCAAAATGCTGCTCTTGAAGCGTTTTGTCCTCTCTTAGCTGCAGCTGCTCTTTAAAACGTCACTCTCAGTTACTCTGCGTTGGGGCCTGTGTGGCTCTTTTTAAAGTACTCCAGTGATCCAATAAAGATCCACTCTGAATGGACAGGGCAACACCTCCATAGAAATGATCCAATGAAAGGTCTTGCCCACAGTTGATTGAGTCACATCCCCATGGAAACACTGAACTAATAGGTTCCAACCTAATCAACACTCAATGTCTGCCGCCACAAGATTGTATTAAAGAACACTGCGTTTTGGGGGACATAATACATTCAAACCGGCACAAAGTTGTAGGTAAAAAAAAACATAAATTTCCTCTGTCCTCTGTGCTGGCTTTTGTCATGGCATTTCTGAAACTGCTTTTGTCATTATTTTCCATTCCTCTGTTTGCCCTGACTAGCCTGTATTTCTTTCTTGAGGGGCAGGTAACTTAGCTTATTTTTATCAGTATCTACAGTGCTTAACAGAGGGCCTGACCCGGAGTAGGTCCTTAAATACTTGATAAATACTTCCCCCTGCTAGAGAAGGGATGACTGTTTCTTATTTATCTTTGTTGTAATAATAGATAGCAGATTAAGTAGATTACTTCAGTCAGAAACAAATGTAATCAATAAAATCCATTTGACTATTGTATGTTCTTTGCTTAATAGTATTCATTATATAAGTTTGCTTTGAATATCTCTTCTAGTATATGTCTGTAAGCTCAACATATTCTTTAATAAAATCGCATTTTCACCTCAGTTGGCTCTTCAGTAATCAAATGTGCCCTCAAATGTGGGTCTTCTTTGTGGCTCACTCCCAGACAGACTCCTGGTCTGGCCAGAGCGTTTCCTTCTGGTTCTCTCATGCTGGCTCAAGAGAAGCTGGTCTAGAGGGGGTACTGTAGGGATACAGCGGTGACCTGGAATCCTAGAGCCCTCAGGGCCATCTGGCCTCTCGGCCTGCCTGTGTGCCGTGAGAGCTCCTCCTTCTGACTCTGCCTCCTGCTCTGCAGCCCACCGCCTCAGGCAGCTTCCCTCAGTGTTGATGCCAGGTCCCGAGAGAGGGTACTTGCTTGGCTTCCTGTGGGGAGGCTCCCCGCATTGGAGTGTCGACCTGGGCATCACCGGGTGCTTGTCCAAAATGCAGAATCTCAGACCACACTCCAGACTCAGCAAATCGGAGTCTGCATTTTGCAATATCCCCTGGTGATTTGGACATGCAGTAAAGTTTATGAAGCCCCTGCGTAGCCCACAGCCTTTCCTTCACAAGAGTGTGGTGCTGTTTCTTGGAGTAGGAGGTTGTGGGTGTGCGTTTTAGTCTGGAAGGAGGCCTAGAACCTGGCCTTGCCTCCGGTCATCCTTCCCCATCTGCTGCACTCTCCTTACCCTCAGCTGGGGAAAGTGGACCGTGGCCAAAATATCGTGGGGTGCAGGAGGATGGCGGATGAGCATATTCAACCTGGCGAGTGACTGGTGCAGAGGTGTGCTGGCAAGGGCGGGCCTGTCGTGTTTGCAAGAGAGCAAGGAGGTAAGTGGCTGGAAAAGGAAATTTTGGAGAGGGCTCCAAAGAGATAAGGTTGGGAATAAAGGTTTGGTGAAGATCATGGAAAGTCTTTGAGTATCCAGCTAAGGAATCTGGGCGTGATCCCTCCCGCCCCCTGTGCTCTACTCACCTCACGTGGGCTTCCCTGCCGCCCTTCATGCCCAGAGGACGTGCTCCTGCCAGGGCCTTCCCCACACTTGTCCTTCTCCTGCCCGAGTCTGCGGTAGCTACGAGGCTCACTCCCTCGTTTCCTTCAAGATTTTGCTCATCTGATCACAGGACTTTTCTGTCCTCCACCCCCACGCCTTAAAATTGTTGTCTTCTCCCACATCCCAGCCTCCCTCCTACACCGTTGACACCCTCTTCCCCCCAGACCCTGCCTCCTTTTTCTCTGCAACACCTACGTACCACACACTTACTGCTCATATCACTGTCAGACTGTGTTGTCTTCTGGTCTGCTCCCCGGTCCGACGCTCGCTCCTAGAATGTAGGCAGACGAGGGCAGGCAGCGAGCACCTTCATCCTCTTCAGCACTCGGTGCCTCAGATGGTGCTGGGCATAGGGTAGGCTCTCGGTGAACGTAGTAGGTCAGTAGGCCTGGGGAGGAGGCGTCGAAGGGCAGGCAGCCTCTGGCTGCTTTTCTCAGGCTGCTCAGTGTGTCTGGAGAAAGTTGTAATACTTGACAAATGAGTTCCATTTCAAAATTTTGTCCACTGGTTTTCTTCTAGGCCCTTTCCAGCCGCCTTTGATCCTGTGGTCCTTGAAATCTTTTCCTCTTCCTCAAGTTCTGCAGATGAGCCAGGGCATTCTCGCTTTGCAGAGCACCCCACTTCAGGCCTGAAGCCATTTGACCTGAACTGGAGACCTGTCTTTCTCTCCAAGTGCCTGCTGTCTGCGTTGCGTCACCCACCCCTACCCTACCCTCCCTTGTCCGAGGACCCTCCTCCTCCTTGAGGCCAGGCCCGCCCCCTGCCCCGGGCAGCATCCCCCTCCCCCCTGCGCTGGGACCTGCCCTTGCCCTCCACTGCTATCCTGTGCAAACTTGGGGCCTCCGGGAGGATTTGGTAGAAGGGTTTCTCTCGGCAGAGTTTCTTCATGCAGAATGTTTGCAGCGCCCCCTCCCCGTGCATCTGTCACGCTTTGCGTCCCTGAGCTCAGAGACATCTCCTTTATCTGCTTTGCATGTGGGTAATCCAGGTTTGTTTTGCTTTGTCTCTTCAGACTTCGAAATCTTACTGGCTGTTTATTATCCTTTGTCTTTTACGAGTGACAGTTTTGTTGGATGTTTTTTCTCCATTGTTCTTTGTGGGTAGATTTAAGCTAAGATAGGGTTTTCTTTTCTCTTCTTTCTCTTTTTTTATATCATACCCCTGTATGCTTTGGTGAAGAAGCACTAAACAAGCTTTTAAGGAAGCAAGGAATTGATTCAAAACTATGTTGAAATGAGACTCTCTGGAGGGAACAAATAACAAAATTCCAAAACCACATATATATTTAGTAAGCCGTGTAGTTATTTGAAATTCATGGGCACTACTACTGACACATTCTGTTGGGTTCTCAGTGGTAAGCAGCTAGAATATCAAGCCCATCTGCTGGCGTACTAGTGACCATAGACACTCTTGATTGGCTTTTTATTGTGAACTGCCTCATACTTGTGTACATACTACTTATTTATCATTCATTCATTCTTTTAATTCTCATCAACTGTTATTCCAGTAACCTGATTTTTTCACAGCTTAAAGAATCACGTGACAAACCTCTTATTTTGTAAATAATAAAAGTCCTTTTCAAGAATTCTGATGAAGCATGTTTGAAGAAACATACTTGTAGGAAAGTGGCATAAAGGAATGTGAGCCCATATGGAAACCCTAAAGGGACCCAAGGTCACCCTCCCGTCACTAGGCTGGTCCTGGAATGCCCTTCTTCCCAGAGCAGTGGCAAAAGGGAATGTTTGACCTAGTGCAGGTGTGATAAGCCGCAGAAGTTCGCAGTGGACCCTCAGAGTGATATATAGAAATGCAGAGAGCAGAAGACAGGTCTGAAGGCTGATGGGAGGGAGATGGTGCGAGCTGCAGAAACCTGGGGGGCTTTTTAGTAAACCCAACCTTGGTCAGTAGTTACGGAGAGAGGAATAATTCACTGGTGCACAGGCTTATCTCAGAGGTTTTGGAAGCATTTTCTCTCTTCTGCAGCTCATTCCTAATTGCAGTAGATTGCCCTAGGGGGTCAGAGTGGGACTACCTGTTGGAATCTGTTACTTGCTTCTTCCCTGCACTTGTACTCTGGCATTGCCCAAGTTCTTCCTCTTGCTTACTCAGAGCTTAAGTGCAAGTGTTTTTAAAACCTCTAATATAACAAATCACTCCTCCAAATATAAATTATGTCCTAAAAAATGTAGATCTTACTCATGCATTCAGAAAATTGGTGGTTTTCTTGAAGGCACCACTGCGAGGAAAATATGCTACGTGAAACTTGTCCCTGTTAATACCATGTGCTCAGATGAAAAGATTGATTTTCATGCAAATGTCCTTTCTCCCTAAATCATGAATTTAATGATTCCATTTTTTTCCTAGCGCTGCATAAATTTTTAGAATTAAAAATGAACAATAACAGACAGAAAAGTCCCTGGAAAAAAAATGGCTAGTTTTACCAGATATTAAACATGTTACAAAGCTTCCGCAATTACAAACAATATTGACATATGAAAAGACACATAGGCTAAGGGGATAGAATAGAAAATTCAGAGATACCTTCAAGTATTTTTGGAAATCTAGTATATGATAAAGGTGGCATCTCAGATCATCTTGTAGTGACAGCTGGATACACATTATCTTTTTTCCCTCTTTACTAGAGAAGTTGTGGGTTTGCAAAACAATCCTGGATAAAATACAGGAATTCCATATACCACCCCATCATTAACACCCTGCATTGGTGTGGAACATTTGTTGCAATTGATGATAGCACATTTCTATATAATTGTACTATTAACTATATAGTCCATGGTTTAACTTAGGGTTCACTATTAGTGTAGTGTAGTTTAGTTCTGTGGATTTTTTTTCTTTCAATTTTATTCTCTTACCGTATATACAATTTAACATTTCCTGCTTTAATCACATTCAGATATTATTTCAGTGCTGGAAATTACGTTCACAATGTTGTGCTACCATCACCTCCATCCTTTCCCAAAACATTTCCATTGTTCCAAAAGGGACTCTGGTATATTTTAAACCTTAATTTCCCATTCCCTATCTCCACCCTGTCCCCTGGTAACCTCTATTCTAGATTCTGAGTCTCTGAATTTGCTTTTTCTAGTTGTTTCAGATCAGTGAGATCATACAATATTTGTCTTTTTGTGTCTGGCTTATTTCACCCAACATGATGTCCTTAAGGTTCATCCATGTTGTCACAGGTGTCAGGACTTCATTTCTTTTTATGGCTGAATGATAGTCCATTGTATGTATAGACCACATTTTATTTATCTCTTCACCAGTAGATGGACACTTGGGTTGTTTCCATCTTTTATCAATTGTGAATAATGCCACTATGAATGAACATCGGTGTGCAAATAATCTGTTCGCGTGCCTGCTTTCAGTTCTTTGGGAGTGTAGAGCTAGTATTGGGTTTGCCAGGTCATATGGTATTCTACACTTAGCCTTCTGAGGAACTTTCACCTTCTTCCACAGCAGCCGCCCCATTTTACCTTGCCACCAGCAATGAATCAATGCTCCTGTTTCTCTGTATCCTCTCCAACACTTGTTATTTCCCCTTTTTTTAAATAACAGCTATTCTAATGGGTGTGAAATGGTATGTCTTTGTGGTTTTGATTTGCATTATCTTTATGACTAATGATGTTTAGCATCTTTTCATGTGCTTTCCATTTGTATATCTTCTTTGGAGAGATATTTATTCAAATCTTGGGCCCATTTTTAAATTGGGTTGTTTCTTGTTAAGTTGAAGTATTTCTTTATATATTCTGGATATTAAACTTTTATCAGGTACATGGTTTCCAAATTTTCTCCCATTGTGTAGGCTGTCATTTTACTTTTGTGATAAAGTCCTAAGAGGCTCAAAAGTTTTAAGTTTTGATGAGGTCCCATTTATCTATTTTGTTGTTGTTATTTTGCTTTAGACGTAAAGTCTAAGAAACTGTTGTCTAACATAAGGTCCTGAAGATGCTTTCCTACATTTTCTTCTAGGAGTTTTATGGTCCTGATTCTTATATTTAGGTCTTTGACCTATTTTGAGTTGATTTTCATATAAAGTGTTAGGTAGGGGTCTACTACCTCTTCCTCCTCCTCCTTTTATTGTTTTGAAACAAATGGAGATCCAGTTTTCTAGGACCATTTGTTCAAGGAACTGTTCTTTTCCAGTTCAATGGTCTACCCCCTTGTCAAAAATCAGATGGCTATAAATGTGAGAGTTCATGTTGGAGCTCTCAGTTTGATTCTGTTGGTCTAAATGTCTGTCCTTTTGCTAGTTTCATGCTGTTTTGATTACTGTGGCTGTGTAATAAGTTTTAAGATCTGGCAGTGTAAGTTCTCCAACTTCATTCTTCGTTTTCAAGATGGCATTAGTTGTTTTGGGCCCCTTACCCTTCCAAACAGTCGATGATTAGCTTTTCAGTTTCTGCAAAGAAAGTTGTTGGAATTTTAATTGGGATTGCATTGAACTTATAAATTGCTTTGGGTAGGATTGACATCTTAACAATATTTAGTCTTCCAATCCATGAACATGGAGTGTCCTTCCATTTCTTTAGGTCCTCTTTGATTTCATTTCACAATCATGATACACAAATTTAGCAAGCAGTACACAATTTTATAATGTGTATTCTGTTTTTGTTAGGTGAAGTGCTCTGTATATGTCTGTTGGGTCTCATTGGTTCAGAGTATTATTCAAGCCTTCTATTTCCTTTTTGATGCTCTGAGTAGATGTTCTGGCCACTATTGACAGTGGTATATTAAAGTGTCCTACTGTTAATGTAGAACTGTCAATTTCTTCCTTCAAATCTGTCAGTATTTGCTTCATATATTTTTGGGCTCTGCTGTTAGGTGCATATATATTTATAATTGTTACATCTTCTTGTTGAATGGTCCACTTTATCAGTAAATAATGACCATCTTTGTCCCTCATAACACTTGTCTACTTAAAGTCTGTTTTATCTGATATTAGTATGGCTATCCTTGCTCTCTTTTGGTTACTATTTGCATGGTATATGTTTTTCCATCCTTTCACTTTCAGTCTACTTTTATCTTTGAATTTAAGGTGAGTCTCTTATAGATAGTGTTCGGATTTGCTAATGCTGCCATTATGCAAAATACTGGAAATGGATTGGCTTTTATAGTGAGGGTTTATTTGGTTACAAATTTATAGTCTGAAGGCCATGAAAATGTCTAAATTATGGCATCAACACAAGTATACCTTCACCAAAGGAAGGCCAGTGGCTTCTGGCAAACCTCTGTTAGCTGGGAAGGCATGTGGCTGGCATCTGTTCATCTTGAGTTGTGCTCCAGCTCCTCTCTCATCTCTTGTCCATTCTTCAAAATGTTGTTTTTGGGGTATTTTGTCCTCTCTTAGCTTCTCCAGAGCAAAGTGCAGCAAAAGTCTGTTTTCAATGGCCATCTCCAAAATGTATCTCTCAGCTGCTCTCCAAAATGTCCCTCTCGGCTGCTCTGAGGTCCTTCTGTTTGTGAGCTGTCTTGTTGGACTCCAGTGATTAAATCAAGACCCACCCTGAATGGGTGGGGTCCGTATCTCCATGGAAATAATTTAATCAAACATTTCACTCACAGTTGATTGAGTCACATCTCCATGGAAGCAGTCAATCAAAGGATTTCAACCTAACCAACACTAATACAACGGCCCCACAAGATTGCATTAAAGATAATGGCATCTTGGGGGACATAATACGTTCGCACTGGCACAGATAGCATATGGTTGGGTCATGCTTTTTTTATCCATTCTGCCCATCTCTGCCTTTTGACTGGAGAGTTTAATTCATTTACATTGAAAGTCACTACTAATAATACTGGACTTTCTTCTTTATTTTGCCTTTGTAAGTCTTATACTTTTATGTCTCTTCATTTCTGTTAGTATTTATTTGATTTTTTTCTGTGACATACCATATTGAATGACTTCTTGTTTCTATCGGTATTATTTTTCATCTGTTTTCCTTGTGGTTACCATGGGGTTAAAATTTAACATCCTAAATATATAAAAATTATTATATTTGGTTTGATACCAACTTAACTTCAAATGCATGACATTCACTTTTCCTGTATCCCTCTGTCCCACCTGTTTTTTGTTTTTTTTTGGTACTTGTTACCACTTCTGTCGTTTGCCATTGTATGTCCAAAACCATAGATTTATCATTACTTGTTTAAGCATTTGCATTTTAGCACCTGTAGGTGCTAATATTATCTTGAAACCCTCCAATCTTATCTTGAAACACTCCTGGAAATATGTCATTTCAGTTTATGTGGTCTTCAGCTCCTGTTTGGTTCCTTTTTAAATTTTCTGTCTCTTTACTAAGATGCTCATATTGCTTATTCATTCTTTTCCTGATATCCTGTAGTTCTTTCTCTGTATTTTCCTTCATCTTCTTCAGGATTTTTAGATTATATTTTTAAGTCTTTGTCTGATATGTTCACCTTCTGGTCTTGGTTGGTGTTTTCTGGACTTCTGTCCTCTTCCTTTGGATGGACCTTCATTTCTTGTGTTTTTGTCTTGTACTCTTTTGTTGAACACTGTACGTCTTAATATTTTAAAATGTTAACTCTGGGATTTATTCCCTGAGGTGCCTGTTTCTTGATTTTGTAACCAGCTGGTAATAAGACAGAGATTTTCTTGAGCTTCAGCCCCCCCATCAGGAGAGTGTGACTTAGGTGAATGCAGTGTGTGGGGTGTCTTTCTAGCCTCTGTCCTGGGCTTTTGTTTATTAGTTGTTTTGGAGTCCCTGTTTTTAACAGGTGTTTATTTGTCCCCTCTGCTTCCCAGGAGACAGACCTCCCTCTCCTGGGTGTTTGAAGCCTGCAGGCCTGTGCCCCAGACTGTCTACCTCTAATTTTTTGTACTCCTTTTGTTGTCTCAAGCTGCTTTTGCCTGGAGGGCAAATTCTGGGAGGAGGGGCGCATCAGAGAGGATTTTCCCAAGTCAGTTTTTCACAGCTAAAACAGGGAAGGGTCCCGGGAGGGGGGCACAGACCGGCTCCAGAGTGCCCAGAGCTTCTCAACGGCTCCTGAAAGTTGACGTTGCTGGCCTGCCCAGCAAATTCAGCCATCCAACTACTGTCCTCCGCATCCCTAAGGAAGCGCAGTGACCCACGTCCCACCGCCACAGCCCCGGATCAGGGCAGGTTGAAATAATGGCTGCCCTCGGATCCCCAGCGATCTACATTTGTTAATGAAAAGCCAGGATCGGGGGTCAGCCGTGCCCAGCCCTGGTCTTGGGGAAAAGGACTTTTATGCCCCTTTCTGCCCCCAGCGAGCTAGCCGGTGTCTGGGCCCTGTGGTGGCCTGCTGTGAGAGTGGTGTACAGTTGCCAGAGCTGCTGTGTGGAGAGAGCAATTCACTGTTCTTTACCGAAATTTATCAGCCTCTTCTCCCCTCTTCCCTGGGTGCTGTACAGTGTTCTTCTGGCTTCCAGAGTTTCAAAATAGTTGATTCAGACAGCTCCTTCCTGTTGAATAGTTGTTCTGGTGGAAGGTCTGAGTCCTGGAGCTCCTCCTCCGCCATCTTTCCACAATTGTCTTCCACCTGTTGTCTTTTGATGCAATTGGATCCATGCCTTACACCACATGTCACATGGATTCCAGATGGCAATACATGTAAATGTAGAAACACCTGAAACGGCAAGTCTTAGGCTAGAACATGGATGAATCCCTTTACAACCTGGGAGTAGGGAAAACTTTCCTGTCTGAGTCAGCGTTCTCGGAAGCAAAAAGATTGATAAATTTAACTACATTAAAAAAAAAACAACAGCAACTTGTGTGACACAAGACAAAGAAGCAAAATAAAATGAGAAATGGGGAAAAGATTAGCAACTTAAATCACAAACAGAAACCAAATCCATAATACTGTATATAGAGTTACAAAAAATTAAGAAGAAAAATACCAAAACCAATAGAAAAATAGATAAAAGATATGAACGATTTACAAAAGGAAGGCAGGAAGGGATCTAAGTGCATATCTCTCAAAGGGAATTATTTGAAGTGACTTCAAAATATCATATTTTTACTGTGTGGCTCCATTGGGTTATATCTTGGAAACAAAAAGAGCCACAGAGAAATTATAAACTGCATTCGATTGTTAGTAGCAATGTTGGTATTGTTACTCTGAATTTTTTATTTATACATATGTACATGCAACTTAAATATCTACACACACATATACTTCACATTCAGCATAAAGAAAATAATTATGTTAATGGTGTTAGAAAGCAAGATTTTCAGCCTAAGAGAAAAGAGACACAAATATAGAAGTAAAGAGGTTAAATTAAAAAATCCTCAAACTAACATATGTGAAGTAGCAGTATGAATTCATGGGTTGTTTTTTTTCTTTCTAGAAAGTACCCATTTCCTAGCTTTATTTACTGAAAGGCGTTAAAAAATGAGCACCCGTAACATCCACATTGTGTGATTGTAATACTGTTTGTCTCTTGGAGAGCCCGTAGGAGAAATGGCTGATTCTTTGTGGGGCAGGAAAGACAAGATACACCTTGGACATAAAGGTGCACAAGACAGTTTTTCCAGACCACCCAGAGTTACGTTGTAAGGACACAGGAGCCTGCTTGAAGGGCTGTCTGCTGGCCAAAGATGGGATAAGTTGAGGATGTCAAAGAGAAATGTCTGCAAAGGGTCAGAAACACATCAAGTATGTATAAAAATCCATTTTTTTCATAATGATACTAAGAAGGTAAAAAATAAAAGTCTAATTTTGAAGAGACTAAAGGCACCAATTAATTATTCTGCAAAAATAAAGGGGAAAAAAAGCATTTTCTTTCGAGTTTAAACTGTATTTCAGGGTGATCAGAGAGTTAATGAAGGAAAGTTCTTTTTTATAGAAAAAATGTTAGAAAATCACCATTCCACTTTAGGTTTTGCAACCCTTAAAGAAATAATGGATTTTTTTCTGTCAGTGGCTGCTGGAAGCCATTAGGGTGGAAAGTTGACCAGAACCTTCCGAGTGATCTGTCGGGCCCCCACTGGAGCCCACCGCCTCGTGTCACAGGCCCTGCGCTGCCTGAAGCTGTGCTGCAGAAAGTACCCGTCACCTGTGACATTGTCACGCTGAAACAGTTACTCCAAATCCAATCAAACCTCTCAACTCAGCTACAAGTTTGCAGAAAATGTAGGTGATGGGGGGGGGCGGTTAAAGACATTGAAATACCTTCATTCAAATCCAGATTGTGAGAAAATATGCAGAATTAACCAGTTTCTTCAGTAATATAGGACATAAACCTGGGAAGCACGTCAAGAAAATGTAATAGGTTCACGTTGTTTGAATGCTGGTTTGAACAAACCAGTTGTATAAGGTATGTTTTTGAGATGAGTAGGGTTATTTGAACATGGACTAACTTTTAGGTGACATTAGGAATTACAGTTGACCTTCTAGGGAGTATAATGGCATTGGGGTTTTTTTTTAAGGAGTTGTATTTTAGAGATACACACTGAAGTATTATCCAGTGAAGTGATATGATATCAGAGATTTATTTTAAATATTCTGGGGGAATGGAAGTGTGAGTAGAGGGCAGATGAAGTAAGACTGACAAAATGTTGGTAAGTTCTGAAACTGGGTAGTGGGTGTATGGGCACTTATTATGCTTCTCTTTGTCAAAAAACCCTGGTGTATGTTTGGAAATTTCCATTTTAAAAAAGTTAGAAATACAAAAGTCTGTTTTTCCTGTTGTCAGTCACATTATGAGCCATTGGTTGGTGGGGAGAATCATCACAGAATCAGAAATATAGCTTCCTCAGTAGAGTGCTGTGTGCAAAAGGTGCCTAGCACATGTGCACGCGCATGCGCGCACACTCGCACGCTCGCTCGCACGCACACGGCGCACACTCGCACGCACACTGATACACCCGTGTCGATGCAGCAAACATCTCCTGGCTCCTGTGTGGCATGCGACACTGTATCAGGTTGGCAGGGGGCTGGGTAGAGTCCTGCTCCGTGAGTAGGACAAAGGCCACCAGCACCACAGAGTGGGGACAGTAGGGGTCTCTAGGAAAAGGAGGCCGGGGACCCGGGCTTTGAGGAGCGATGGGTAACAGTTATGTGGCAATGAAGAGAGTAGTCAAAAGGAATGAATTCTACCAAGAAAGGTACAGAGGAAGAAAAGTCAAGAGTGACTGTAGTTTGGCTGCAGCCAGGGAGAATCTTGCATAGATTTGGTCAAGAAAAGTGGCCCAATGCCAATTCCTTAGGACGGGGAAACCACCTCAGAAGTGGCTCCTGGTCAGGAGCCAGGCCTCTTTTATCTGGTCTCCCTGCACAACCTGGTCCGGTGCCTGCTAGTTGCTCAGTAAATATTTGGTGAATGAATTCACTCTGTATGAGGTAAGGGAGCACTTAAAAACTTGAGAACAGGAGGGTAACATGATCTGAACAAAAATCCTAAGAGCATCATGAAGTGCAAAAATGATGAAAAGATTTCTGATGAAACACAGATAGTAAATACGTTGGTTGAATAAAAATTAAACTTTGCCTCAACTAGTTTGCCACTATAAATAGATCTCTAAATAAAGATGCACATATGCACAGTTTCACAGAGTGGGCTGTCTCCCACATGCTAAGATGAAGAGCTCGTGAAGGGTGGCGTCCTTCCGGCAGCTTAGTTTCTGGACTAATTCATCTTGGCTGCTCTCTCTTGAGGGCTTACTGTGCATCAGGCCCCGTGCTAAGCCCTTTGAGGATATTATGACATTTATCTTTCACAAAGCCCACGAGGTAGTTGTTATCCCAGTTTTATAGGTGAAAAACCAAAGTTGTAGAAGTAATTTGCCCAGACCAATTTAGTAAATTATATTTGAAACCCAGCTCTGTTTGAATCTCAACTTAAGCCGAGTTTCAGAAAATATGTGGGTTGTAACTGATTAATGGGATATGAAACTAATTCAATCAGTCATGATCAGAATTTTTAAAAAATTAGATAGGATTGGCTAGAATAGAAAATGTTATCACACATCATATGAGTCCTTGGCAAGTACTACACACATTGATAAAAAAAAATACTGCGGCAATTCGGACAGGTGATGTGAGAAAGGGAGATGATGTAATGACTAAATGCGTTGGCTGGGCGCACACACACACACACGCTTTTGTACATGTTTGTATATGTGTGTGTGTATTTGGTTCCAGTGTAAAACCTATTTCTTAGTGTGGGACACGTTCACACAATATTTAAAGGAGATTGCAGAGGGCTCTCCTAGGGTGACCAGCCACAGGGACTCTCCATGGAGCTTGCATCCAGAAGTGGGGGAGACACACCTGAGGAAGCTTGGCCATAGCGGGGTAGCCAGTCTGTGTCCGAAGGGTTCGCTCCTGCCAGGCCCAGCCCAGGTTCAGAGAGGGCTTCCTGAGGAAAGGGAAGTTAAGGGCCAGGGTCTAGTCACCTCAGACTCTCCAGCCCGTGTCTTGACTCCAGCCGTCAAGTCTTTCACTCAATCGCAGGCCTGGGAGTCACTCCCTGCGTCCCTCATTGCTGCCTGTGTGGCCGTTCAGAAACCACCTGGACAGAGAAGACAGCTTTTCCATGGAGAAGAGCTTCAGTCCCAGGCACTCATGGGCAGCTGCTCTGGCTCGCCAGGGCTGCCTTGCCCCATGCCTTCGCTGGCCCAGAGTTGGACCACCCTCAGGGGACCCCAGGTCTCCCAGGACTGCTGCTCTACAGGGCAGTCAAGGCCCGAGCCACCCGAGCTGCCGCCTTCTCCTGCTCGGCAGCCCCGTGGGCCGCTCCAGCTGCCCCAGCGGCTCTCCTGAGAAAGGCTTCCGAGTCAGGGGGGCCACGGACGCTTCCATGTTCCCCATAGTCTTCCCCGGGACTTCTTTCATTTTCCCCTTCTTTCCTGATACCAGAGTCTAAGAAGTTTCTGTGGATGATTTGCCCTGAGGGCCCTTCCTAGCAGGAAGGGGAGAGCAGAGGCTCTGCTGGAGGGATAATACCCATTCAGGGAAAATTCCAGCAGTGCTGTTGGAGACTTGATTCTGCAGATGGACTTTCCTTCTGACTGCCCCAGAATGTCTGGCACGCCTCCTGGGAGCAAGTCGAGGAAGGAAACCTAGGTTCCTCTTCCTTCATTACCTCAGAACTCTATATCCTCTGAACCTTTTTTTTTTTTAATTATACAGTAAAATCATTTTTGTTTCTGTATACAACTCTATGAAAATTTTTTTGAACACATGTAGAGTCATGATAATTTGGATTATTTGTTTTCTTACTGTTGAGCTTTGAGTTCTTCGTATATTCTGGATACAAGTCTCTTGTCATATATGTTGTTTGCTGTATAGTCTCCCAATTTATAGCTTGTCTTTGTATTCTCTTAGCAATGACATTGGCAGAACAAAAGTTTTTAGTTTTGATGTTTATTGGTTTTTTCATTTATGAATTACAGTTAACCTTTTGATGTTGTCCTAAGAATTCCTTTCCTAACTTGAAGTCATGAATATTTTCTCATATGTTTTCTAAAAGTTTTATAGTTTTTTGTTTTACATTTAGATCGAAGTTTAGGTCAAGGTTTGTTGATTTGCACATGGATGACTAGTTATTCCAGGACCATTTGTTTAACACTAACCTTGCTTCATTGAATTGCTTTTGCATCTTTGTCAAAGATAAGCTGGCAATATTTGTGTGGATCTATTTCTGGGCTCTATTCTGTCCCATTCATCTATCTCTTTACTAATACCGTGTGTCTTAGTAACTGTAGATTTGTACTAAGTTTTAAAATTGGAGAATTATAAAAACTGAAGAGAAAAGTTTAAAAATCGCAAGAAAAACAAAACCAAAAAGAAAAGAAAGAAGTAGACAAGGGGAGTGACTTAACAATTGGAAGAGCAAGATGAGAGGAAAATAGTTACATTAATACACAGGTATCTAGTCTGTCTTCATTGCCCTAGAGCTCTGTATCTTCTGAACCCCCCCCCATTTTTAAATTATCATACAGTAAAATTGACCTTTTTTTGGTGTATAGCTATATGAATTGAAAAAAAGAGTATGGATTCTGGTAACCAACACTATAATCGGTGTAAGAACAGTGCCATTACCCCCCAGCTCTCCCTGGTGCCTTCCCTTCATAGTTTTGTCGTGGTCCTTTCCCCATCCACAGCCCTGGGGGACCACCGACTGTTATACTTCTAGATACAGTTTTCTCATTCTAGAGTGTTACTCACGGAGATCCCTTATTTCCAGTCCTTGGTGGGTAGAGAGAATGGCCAGGAAAACTGAATGGTAAAGGCACACAAAACCAAAGCAGCAGAACATCTCATGATCTTTTGGGCAGTAAGAGCGTTCCGGACCGCATGCTCCAGCTCCCCTGCGTGGAGCAAATGCTCTGGCAATCCCCTGACAGCCTGTTAAATGAAAGCCATGGGCCTTGCCCAAGGGATCACATTGGTAAACACGGCGAGTCCCTTGCCTCCTACTTGGCACTTCGTCCGGGCAGTCTTGGGCCCCCGTACTTGTGTTTGGCTGCTGTGGCCATCTGTCTGCTGGATGGAGAGAGCAGGTGCTGTGCTCTCCGCAGTGCCTGCCTGTTTCTTCTGGTGCTTCCCAGTGTTCAAGTTAAGGGAGTGGAAACAGTGCGAGAAGAAGCCGTCCAGCGGGCCAGGTCTCAGTGTCTGCTACCTCTGACTTGCCAAAAATAAAGCTGCGTGGAAGAAAAGGAGAGTGACTACTTTGTTGAAAAAGATGATGAGTAGGGCGAGGCTTCAGAAGTCCTGCTGACACATTTCCACCTCTCCAAATCTTGACAAGGGGGGACAGCAAAGGATCCGAACTCTGGGAAATCTTCAGTGTCAAATTCCTGTAAAGGAAAAATGAAGTTTAAATGGTTTTTACCAAAAGGAGGCGGGGGGAAACAACACACTAAGTAAGTTTCCTGCCGTTCCCCCCACCCCTCTCCTTGCAGTCATTTCTCAAACCTTAATGTATTACCTGAAGCATTTATTGAAAATGCAGATCTTAGGTCCTCATCATTTCCAGAGCTTCTAATTTTGGCCTGGGGCCACCTTTGAGAAAAACCACCTTTAGTCCTTACCGCCTGGGGCAGGGGAAAGAAGATACATGAGCACACAGAGAAGAATGCTGGGTCCGTGACATATCGGGGTGCCTTGTTCCATGGAGCTGGCTGGCTCTGAGCATGGGCTCCAAGTCCCACTTCTGTGCTCACACCCTGGACCTCACACAGGGCTGTCAGTGGAAGCACTCCCTCAGTCTAGTGGCTTATTTGAGATTTTATAAGAAATTAAGACTAAAGTTGGAAAACATAAACCTTGTGAGATTTGTAGAAGAGGCTTGTGCTTGCTGAAAATTTATGTTTAGTCAATATTAGCTGTCATTCTGTTCAGACATTTATTTATTTGCTTGTTGAATCATATTGAGAAATAATTGTTCTATAGTGTTTTCAGTTTTATTAAAATACAGCTAGTGTTGGAAAGTATGGTTAGACTTAGATGGCTGCCAAAATGGCTTTGGGCAATCTTGGTTCTGAGTAATAATACTCTTTTCTTCTTAATGTGGCTTTTTATAATGAAGTTACAAATTTGGAGTATTGTTACCAAGGGAAGTTTCATGAAACATCAGTTTGAGTAGTTTCCATGCTCAAGGATTTTTTCTCTTTAGTGCCTTATGTGGTGAGCCTCGATCTGCAATTTATTCAGCACAGTAATACCAACAGCAAGTCTGTCTGTGTCTTTAATCTGTCCCATCGTTCCACCCCTCACAACAAGCTTGTGGAGTAAGATTAATATTCCTTCGCTGCTGGTTGGAAACCTGGCGCTCCGGAAGATGAAGTGGAGCTGCTGGGCGCTGACATCCGGCCACTCCTTGGCTGTCTTGCCTCACCCCCTGGCCTGCAGCTGACCCGTCCCCTGCAGGATGGTCTGATAGAGAGCCCAGGGCCGGGCACGCTGCCCTGGAGCATGGCACGTGATCCTCTGAACTTCGGTTGGCTTATCCTTAAAATCAATATGGTGAAATACCCTGCAATCTTATGGTTAAACAGAGATAATATTTTGCAGAGGTTATTAAAAAAAACAAAAACATAAAGGCTGCAGTGGATTTTCCCATTTTTTCCATCTAAAACTTAGGAAATGTAGACCTTATTTTACCTTAATCTTGTCACCCATTGGCTTGTTTATTAATAACAACTAGCATTTTCACAATATTTTGCATTTTATAAAGCACTTACATACATACATCATTCGAGAAGGTTTGCAAAACAATCATCTTTGCTTAAAGCACTCTTTCACTGTGTGTGAGAAGAAATCAGCGGTATTTTAAAGTGGTTCTAAAGTGCTTCAGTGCTTGGTCAGAGATGGCCCTCCCAAATAAACTCCCAGAGAATTGCAGAACAGATCTCCTGTTTCTAGGAAAGTGAAAAGATTTTCCAGGTAGTTGAATGTCTGCAGTGGCCTTTGTCCTGGGATTTGTAACTAGTGCCTGTTACTGATTTCTCCAGTAAGCGCCAGAGTGGGAAGCTACTGCCATTCGGGTGGAGAGTGCCTGGCCTGTCCCGTGGGGTGTCCCGTGACTCGGGTTCTCCTGGTCAAAGAGGAAAGCATAAATTACTCTTCTTTCAGAGTTGCACACACAGATGGAAGCAGGAGGTTTTTGAAAGGTCTCCACCAGACAATGTATTTTGCTGGTGTGATGCATGCTATGGATATTTCGTCTGACTGTCCTTCATTTGTTCTTCCTTTAACTTTTTCCCTTCCAGAAAAGTTCACATATCCCTGGCCATACAAAATTATTCATACAACTTGTGGAGGTTTCTGAACTCCCAGAGACCTACCTATGGACCTCAAGGTTAGAACCCCACTTTGAGGGCATTAAACTAAGATGTGGCAGAAAAGTATGGACATGAGGCCAGCTGGACCTGTTTCTGCATCCTGCAGGCTCCCCTGCTCTCTGGCTTGGGTCAGGAATTCTTGTGCCCTGGAAAATTACGTGTGCATTGTATCTTGCAGTGTTGCTGAGAGCAATGGAAGTAATGTATGTGAAGGACACCACTTGAGTCTTGGCATATGACAGTCACCCCAAAATATAATTGCTGCTTCTGTGTTTTAAGCATCTAGAGTCTAATTAAATTTGTTTTTATACCAGTGATTCTGAGACAGATGTGAGCTTTTTAAAGTTTCTTGGGCAGGGAGCACGCCTTTCTCAACTTTTTACTTCCACATATCATTTTGCACATAATTTCTCAGTAAATGTTTTGAGTTGAACTTTTTGAGCCAAATAATATCAGTCAGTTGAATAATGGATACCAAGAATCAGTGTTCTTGCAGCTTCTCTGCTTGAATGATTTTAGATACATATGCTCTATCATCCTAAATAAACCTGAGAGCTACTTTTATATTTTGCAAATTTATTTTGGTTTTCCTATTCAAACTTTTTCTTGTTGCTCTGAAGTGATACCTTAATGAAATTGGTCAGCCTTAAGGAGAAGCTTGTCATACTCTTATATACCGAGTAGCCTATAATTATCAAGATTATCCAGTTAGCAGAGTGCTGTTTAGATTTTGCTATGTAGTTGTTACCATAGCTGGAGTCCAGTGGGTGTTTAAACCTTTGTGAACTCAAAATTCTTTTATGATGTTGGAATATTTCATGTTTTAATACTCTTGATACAGAATATGTGTTCAAATATTTTACCAGGTATGTGTTTTTTACAGGTTCATATAATATATAGAATGCATTTCTGTTCCAAGAAAAATATAAGTGGTAAACAGTTGGGAGAGAGCTTGCATATTTTCCTTTCTTATCCTGTCTGATGATTAATGCATTCAGCTATGTTCAGCCTCACGTTTAACCTGGTTAGTGTTTAGTTTTGGTTAGGCTGTTTTCCTTAAGAGAACAGAAAGGACCAACCCTGAGCCCTGTGTGTCTCCCAGATGGAGTCTTTGCATTGTTTCCAGATCACGGTGCTTACTGGAAGGTCAGATTTTCTTATGGAAATAGATTTTGGATTAACTACACCTGAGCACTTGCACGCACCCTTCCACACCTGCCTATGTGCTCCAGCTTTAGCAGCCTGCTGAGGTCAAGGCTCTCATTTCAAGATGCAGGAGAGAGTTGAGGTTCTGCTCTGTAGCATAAAAACACAAAAGCTAGTTCTGAATACACAGTAAGTCTGTAAATCCCCTTCAGAGAGACCAGGGGGTGTAGTGGGAAGAACATGAGCTTTCAGCTCCAGTGTGTGACCTTGGATCAAACCCTTAACAGCTCACTCTGCCTCATTTGTCTGCTTTGCTTAGTTGCTGTGAGGATTTAAGGCAGGGGTCAGCAAACTGCAGCCTGCAGGCCTGTTCTTGTAAATAAAGTTTTATTGGAACACAGCCTTGTCCATTCCTCTAGTATTGCCTGTGACTGTTTTCACAACACAGCAGTGCAGTTTAGTGGTTAAGACAGAGACTGTATGGCCACAGAGCTGAAAACACTTACTCTTTGGCCCTTGACAGAAAAGCTAGCCAGCTCTGATTTAATGCAGCCAAAAAATGGTGGTTGGACTCCCAGCTCTGCCATCCACTAGCTATGTGACCTTAGTCATGTTTTGTCACCACTTCATACTTTAATTTTTCACTTATAAATGTCATTTATCCATCCATTCACAGAATGTATATTATGTACTTAGGCTGTGTCAGACACTGTTCTAGCCTAGGCAATAATAGCCGTGAACAAAATAGACACAACCTCTGCCCTCATGGAGCTTGCGTTCTCAGGACGTGTGTTCTCCAAGGGTAGTAATAGCACGTGCTCCTGGGGAGGCCTAGGGAGTCGGTGCTTGTAAATGCACACGTAGAGCAGGGTTTGGCCTAGGCAGCCCCCCGCAGGGTGCACTCGGGGTGTTAGCTCTTAGTCTTGTGCTGAGTGTAGTGTGTTGATGTGCAGAACAAAGTAGAGCCTCCGTTCAGGATTGGAACCCTTATTAGAATTCCATTTTCAGTGTCCCCCAGGTTTTCACTGAAGGGATGAATGGCTAGTAGAAATGGGGAGTCTACCCAGTGCAGTTAGCCTAATGGAAGGAGAGCAACTCGTACAAAACCGTGATTCTCCACTGAGTGACAAAAAAGTGTCATGGAGGCCATGGGGTCAGAGCATGCAAAGCTGACGGGTTGTTCTTGGCACAGAGGACGGCTGAGACAGAGGAGAGCAGGGAAAGGCTGAAACCCGAGGCCTCCAACTTCCTAGTACTTACTTATGGAACTTGGAGTTAATTCAAATATGCTTATGCCATATTTTAAAATTCTCAGTAGACATTTTGATAGATACAAGATCCCTTGGACTTGTAAGGTTCTTTGAATCCACGTATGAAGAGGGAGGAAAAAGTCTTTGGGAATGCAAGGATCACCTTGGGCTAATGTTCTATGAAGTAGCAATTGTGTTTAAGAATGAAGATTGGTATTTTAAAACATACCTTAAATATTGATAATCTAAGGAAACTAGTGTTTTTATGGAAGACCATAAGACCTGAGCAGGTTTCCTTCTCAGCGCTACGTATGTGTAGCTGAGGATGGAAACAATAACTGCGTCCATAACCACAGGTAGTAGATCGAGCACACAGTGTCAGGACCTAGAAGCCCCTTGCTGTAGGACTTGGGGAAAATAATTTAATTTTGCTTATTTTCTCATTTATAAAGAAAAACAGTTGAATAAGTGTTTTCCATGCCCTTTTCAGTTCTGCTTATGCAATTCTTGAGTTTTCTCTTACCTTGACCAGATGCTCCAGAGCAAAAAGCCTTGGGTTGTTTTTCTCTGCTGCTGGAAACTGCCACTGCTTCCTCACGCACAGTGTGACCCTGTGGCTCTTCATGTTTCTAAGAATGTGGAAAGCATAATATTGGAGTAACAGGGCCCTACTCTTGAGAATTGACTCATTTCCTCAGCTTTTTATACAGGGTAATTTCCTTCCCTGACCCCCTGTGAGTGGTTGTCTAAGTTTTTTGGATCTCATAATTTCCTAAGGTAGTTAGTTGCCAGTCCTAACATTCTAAGATTCCAGAATAAAATTCAGATGATTAAAGTTGGGCCAGAAGAAGAGGACTGTGCCTTTTTGAGACAGAAGGAAGTGAAGCCTCCGCAGCTGGGGGCTGCCAGATCCTCGAGTCCGTGTGCGGGCCTGTCTCGTCGCCTTGGAGAGCACGGAGGGGTGCTTCAGCTGCTCGGGGGGCACCCCTGTCGCTTTTCTTTGGTACTTGGGCAGTGTCCTTTTTCCTATGAAGCTCTCCCTACAGGAGATAACTCTGAGTTGGCCTCTCTGTAGGAAATGTATATATCTCAAAAGTGTATATAATGTGAACAGTCGATTCAAGATTGCCTTGTGCAGTTATGGATGTGAAAACTGAGGCTTGAAGTTTTTTAGCTTGTGTTTTGTGATCTGACAGATTAAATAAAATTCATATGCTACCTATACAAAACTTTTGAAAGTATAAAGAAAAAGTCATTTGTACTTTATTTAAAAACATGCCATTCTTCTGGAACTTTTATTTCCATGATATTTGTAACTGGTAGTATGCTTTTGAAAATCGTTGGCCAATAAAGAAGTAAAATGGAAAAATATACTTCAGTAACTTTCTTAATCAGGAGTTATTGCCCTTGAAAATATAAAGTTGGTATTACCTATGACATAATATTTATATATTCTGGAAATTCATGAAATTCCAACTAAAATGACATTGGGATAAATGGTCAGAGTACACAGTTTTAAGCAGCTGATTACTGGCCTGTGTTTTTGTCACGTGTCAAAGATGGAGAGTAGAGTGTGCCCAGAGGCCTCCTTGCTCTCCACTTCAGAGTGCGGCTCACAGGGAGCGGCATTTACGTGGAGTGGTGGTGAGGAGCTCTGGCTCGAGGGTCAGACAGACCATGGTCCAAACCCTGGCCTCACGGTGAACCAGCATGTGACCTTGTGTGAGCCGGTTTGCTGGTTTCCCGTCAGGAAGATGGGACGAGAATTTCACCCCAGAGGCTGGTTGGAAGGATTAGATCAGATCGTGCACATGAGGTACACAGTGCTGGGCCGGGACATGGAAAACACTATTTAACTGCTGTTGATTTTGTTTGCACAAGTGCATCCTGATCTTTCTTATGAAATTTAAACCTGGATCATCAACTGTCCTATGGTACCTTAAAAACAACAGGTTGGGAAAGGGACTTCTGGTTGTGGATCAAGATGGAGTTGCACTTCTCCCTAAGTATAGCCACAAACCCGAGACATTTTATATCAGACAAGCTTAAGACCGAAAGGGGGAGAGAGGCAGAACTTAGATGGTAAGTTCCCTGGGTTTTCTTTCCTGCCTCATATTTTTCAGACCAGGTGCTGGAGAAGGCTACCTGAGACACCAGTGATGCAGATGAACGAAGCTCAAGAGAAGTCTGCTCTCTCTAGCCGACGGACAGGGAAGAGACAACTAGCAGGACAGGAAACTTTCAAACAGTAATTGCTCCACTCCAGCCAAACAGCATAGAAAAAAACATGTGGCCCTCCCCTGGACCCGTCAGCAAAGGCCAAGTGGGGAGCCTGGACCCCACCCTCACCTGGATATGACAAAGCTTTGAACCCTCACCGGGTGGTGTCAGAGAAGACTGGCGGGGAGCCAGGGCATCCATCCCTGCTCAGCAGTGATGAGGCATTTCCCCCAACCACCTGCTGCATGTCAGTGGAGATCCTGAAGGCCGAGTGGGGAACCAGCTGTCACCAGCGCACAGCAGTGATAAGGCCTAAGGGAGCCTGAAGTCCCGTCTCCGCCCAGCACTAACGGGGCACCCCCTGCATCCCCGGTGTGTTAAAGAGGCTGAGGCCAGAACCTGGCATTAGCAAATTGGTTCCCCCCCTTCCCTACCCCCACCCCGTCATGGTATCAGAGCCTCGTAACATATGATACCCAAAACATTGAGGGTACAGTTGAAAATTAGACCTCCTACCAAGGACCAAAGAAATCTCAACTTAAATGAGAAAAGGTACCAATAAAATGACACAAATGTTGGAATTATCTGACAAGGATTTTAAAGCAGCCATTGTAAAAAGGCTTCAGCAAGCAATTGCAAACACATTTAAAATGAATGAAGAAAAGAACCTCAGCAAAGGAATAAAGATGTAAAGAAGAACCAAGTGGAAAGTTTAGAACCAAAAATTCAGGGACTGAAAAAACATAGTGGATGGGCTCAACAGTGAAATGGAAAGGATAGAGGAAAGAATCAGTGAACAGAAGGATGGAACAATAAAAATTATCTAATTTGAATTACAGCAAAAGATAAGACTGGAAAAAAATTAATAGAGCTTCAGAGACATGTGGGACTCGAGTAAAAGATCTAGCATTTGTGCCATTGGAGTCCCGGGGGGAGTTCCAGGGGGAGAGGAGAAAGAGGACAGGGCTGAAAAAGTATTCCAAGGAATAATTTCCCAAATTTGGCCAAAAAGCATAAACCTACAGATTCAAGAGGGTCAGGACTGGGTCATGTTTCCTTGGTGTAGCTGATAGATAGGAAATGATTGACCTCTCTCTGGAAATTCTCCTGATCCCATTAACGCATCCATCCTTGTAATATAAGAAGGGATCTTACGTGGGTCTTTTATTCTTAATGACTAAGACCTGTTTGCCTTATCTTAATCCTGGTTAAATCAACTAGCATTTCCAATAAGAGTTTAGAAAGATGATCTTTTTTCTAAATAAATTATGTTTAGCTACACCTGCAATTATCTGGGTATATATATCCAATGGAAATGAGTGTGTGTGTCCACCAAAAGACATGAACAAAAATGTTCATGCGGTGTTGGTTATAACAGTCAAAAAACTATAAACAATCCCAATGTCTAGCAGTGAAAGTAAATGCATTGTGGTATATTCATACAGTGGGACGATACACAGCGATGAGAAAGAATAAGCTTTTGTTATGTGCATCAACAGTTAGCAGAGGAACCTGCACACGAGCGACTATGTATGGTATGTTTCTATTTATATGAAATTCAAGAACAGGCAAAACTAACCTGAGATGATAGAGGGTAGACTAGTAGTTACTGGGAAGTCATTGTTGACTAAGAAGGGAGCCTCTGGGGAGCCGGAATGTTCTCTCTGTCCATCTGGGTGATGGTTACACAAGGGTATACACATATACAATGTGAACACTTAAAGCCATGCACTTCACTCTAGTAAATTTTAAAATAAATTAAAATGTATATGTGTTCTTTTCTAAAACACAGATTTGGTATGAAATCTTCCTGCTGCCTTTAGGACAGAGTTGAAACGTCAAGGCGCCTCTGGCCGCGCCTGCCCGGGTGCCTGCCCGGGTGCCCTGTCGCATCGTGTCCTCCCGGCCCTGGAGCGTAATGGCGTTTTTGCTGGTCTGATCTCCAGGGTCCTCTCTCCCTTATCCTCACCCCTGTCCTGACTTTGGTAGGGGCAGTAACTCTTTTTGATTCACCTTTAATCCCCATTGCAGAGTTTGTCACAAGATAGCTTTCTTTTAAATATTTGTTGAATGAACAGCGAGATAATAGATTGAAGGAGTTTCAGGTTTTCAGGTATTAGCAAACAGAAGTGCGTGCTGGGGAGAGGAACAGAAAAGGATGCTGCTGTTTCACGGGGTCATGCTAATGGGGAGTTCGCTGAGGGCACCAGGCGGGGGTCGGAGGCCTTTCCCGCTGGCCAGGGGCCCCGGGGGGTGAGGATTGGGCTCCAGCGGCTCCTCCGGGACTGCCGAGGGGGAGATACGCGGCTGCGTGAACGCTTGCAGGGCAAGCCCAGCCCGGTAGGACTGGCCCATCCCTTTCCCCTTCTCTGTCCCTAGCATGCTCAGCTCCACACTTTGAGGTTCTCCAGCACATTTAATGTTGTTTCAACCCTTCTCTTTTCTGAAGACCGGAAATACTTTCTTGGCGTTCACACAGTGTGATTCAAAATGCATGGATTTTGGAATTAAACAGACCTTGGCTTTGCCACTCACCAAGCTCTATGACTTGGAACAAGTAGCCCTTACAAATCTCCTTTTTTTTTAATCTGAAAATAAGGCCACTAATTCCTACCTTGCAAAGCTGTGATGAACCTCCAGTTTTTGTATGTAAGAGGTATTTGGCATGTAGGAAGATAATTCAGTGCATGCTCGTTCCTTCCCCTATCCCAATTAAACTCTGTAACAGAGCTAAGAAAGTTTCTGACAATAGGCTGTGTGTCTGAAATACGTCCTCTCATTTCAGAGTTTATTGCCCTAATTGTGACGTGTCCTGAGCATCTCGTTGTGCACAGTCTGCTTCAGGAGACAGTGTGGCTTCCAAGCGACCCCCGTAGAGGCCGGCCAGTCAGGATCCAGAGACGGGGGTGCAGGCAGACGCGGGGAGAGGGGCCCGAGGCTGCTCCTCCTGCATTCCCACCTGCTCCCTTCCTCCCTGCCTGGAGGGTGGGCACTTGGAGACGGTGCAGTGGAGCTCACGGCTCTCAGTGGCCTCAGAGCTGTTCTCACACATGAAAACTGTTCATTTCAGAGGCCAGTGTGTGACATAATTCCAAGAGCTGCTGGGAGGCTTAAGCTGCCTGCTAGTTTTGTTTTTGGTGTTGATGGGGGTTTTTGTTTTGTTTTCATTTTGTAGGGTTTTTTTTTTTAGTTTGGTTTGATGCTTACACCATGAGTAAGTTGATAGAAGAGTTTTTCCAGGGCTATATCTATTAACAGCAAGGAGCTCATAATAAAATAACCGTTGAGATTCTTGTCCACAGGTTAAAAATTAGACCAAATGTGTTGCGGACAGAATTCTGTTTGTTTAGGCACTGAAGTGTGGCGTTGCCGGTGATGCATTATGGGTGGGAGTTACACCCAAGGAGCAGAGGTGGAATGCACCGTCTTCAGAACTTGCTGTATGGGTTATTTTTGTTCTAAATGTAGTTGTGCATGTTAGCGCAGATGTGCCGAGACAACTTTTCCAGTGCTGCTTTGTTTTCTCTGCATTGACACGGTTTACCGATCCCCTTCTGGTGTTGCTACTTTCACATGTCATGTCTTGTGGTGCTTTAATGAGGCTGCTAAATGGAGTGGAGTTTTAAGTGATGTGTTCTCAGGTAGACTTGAGATAAATTCATTTCTTGATTGATATTTTCCCCTGCTGCTTAAAAACTGAGGTCTTTCATACATCTCTTCAAATACCTCACTGGTCAACTTAGGACATTTTGCTTAATTAAAATATTTTAAAGAAACACCAGTAATGGAAAAAATAACACTGTGCTTATATTTTTTTCCCCTTATGATTCAGCTAGTTTTAAAGTTGTTTTCAAAGAATCCAACAAAAATGCTGTCAGTAAAATGATAAATAGTAAAGATTACATTGCTATCTACCATTTTTTATTGAGCACTTTTGTGAAGCCAGGTGTAGAACAAGACATTGTTTTCTTGCCGTGCACTAAAGTGATCCCGTCTCCTTGCAGTGGAGCTTTCTTGCGTTTTTTGTTCACATGAGACCAAGGTGACTCACCTCTCTTCACGTGGCTGAGCAGGTGGCAGTGCCAGGGCCATTGCTCAGTGCTCCTGGGTTCACTCCTGCTTTCTTGCCCTTGCCTCTTGTTACGTAGGACATGAAAGTCTAAAGAAGGTGAGAGCCTGGGAACCGGGGACAGTGCTGTGCAAACAGTGTGCTGCCATCTTAGAGAAAGGATATATTCTTGGCAGCCCCTTAACCTCATTCTCCTGGACCAAACAGTTGAAGATGCTTTGCATTCCAAGTCAGTTAAAAATACCTTTCTGACATCTAGCCGTAAAGTTTCTGGTTGTTTTATAATTACTCGGTGTGGAAGCAGACAAGTTTTGTCACTATGCAGTGATTTAACATTCATTCACCAAATATTTATTGAGTTTCTGCCATCCGTCAGGCATATCCTTCTTGCTTAAAAAACAATCGCATTTCTTTTTCAGTCTTGGGAGGAGATATATTTAACTTCTTTAAAACCAGCTAATTTTATTCATTATTTAACCAAACTTTTCATCTGGTAGGTGAAGCATTCCTGAGAAAATTGCCCAAAATTCAGATGCAGGTGTTTGCTAAAGAAAAGTTAGTTATTGATCTTCCTGGAATTTGGTAGTCAACCTGGAAAATATTTTTATGAGTCACATTATCTGGGTACTTCTGGGTACTTTCAGAACTCCAACTTGTTACTATTCTTGTAACGCATCTTTGTCAGTAAAAGCTTTCAGAACCCTACTACTTTGCCCCACTGAGTTTTACTATGGCATTTCGGTTATCGTTCTTCTCTCTGAATTCTTCTCTTTTTTGTGAGTATCTGAGATGAGTGGCTTTTACTGTTTTTATCAGAGAACACTCAGCCTTGCCGTGTCCCTGAATAGAGAAACAGGGTTACTTGTGGGGTGCAGTCCCTGAATGAGTCTGGAGCCAGTCTTGGCCTGCCAGTGTCAGGCTTCCGTGATTTAACCACGGAGCCACCGGGCAGTACCTCAGTCCTCTTGGAAAAACCTGGTGAAGGCTTATCCCACAGTTTATTATCACTCCTGCCTGCTCATTTGTTGGTGTGGATGGAAGAGCGGTGAATTCTTCCTTACGCAGGTTCAGCACCCACTCCAAGTGCAACCTGACAGCATGTTTTACCTGGTCAACAGAGCTTTTTACCCTTAGGAGCCTGTAACTCCTTAACTTGCAAAACTTAGGTGGGCAAAAAAATGTTCACCCTTTTTAATAATAAGAATAATAAAGTGAAGTAAACCCACGAAATAATATTTTCTTCCTGTCAAAAAGCACCTTTTTTAAATTATGCATTCAGTAAGGATAAAGTGAGATGGGCAGTTCTAGTGGTTGTATAAATTGAGTTGAAAGAATCCTTTGGGGAGCAGTTTGGCAGTGTGGGTCAGAGATTTAAACATGTTGACACTTTTTGATCCAGTATTTCTTTTGGGAATTTCAAAGAAAATAATCAGTGTTGTAGTAAAAATTTTGTATATGTTGGTGTTCATTACATTATTGGTGAAAATTTAGAAATGATCCAATGGTCCTAAAAAGGAGAATGGTTAAATAAATTATGGTAGATTATAATAATGGAATAGTAAACAACATAAAAATTGCATTTTCAAAGAAGTATTATATGGAAAGATGTAAAATAGTGTATATGTAAAAGTGACCTCTGTTTTCGAAAACGTGCATGTACAGATATGTATAATGTACGTATGAACATTGAAAGAAAAGACTGGAAGGGCCTACACCAGATTGTTCACAAATGGGATGTGTTCCTTTCTGGGGTTGGAGCTTGCCTGGGGCCATGGTGAGACTGCAGAGTGATGATCCTCAAGCTGAAACGGATCGATTCTCCTGGGCTCCAAAATTGGAATGCAGACCTTTTTTCTGGTTCTTCACCAGATTTGCTGCCTGACCCCTTTGCCGTCAAGGTCTCTGGGGTAAATTGGAAAATAGTGAATCCTTGGTTATTCCAGGCCCAGCTCGCAGCCTCCAGTTCCCGAGGCGCTCAGGAGATTGCGGCAGGAATGCTGGGCACCGGTCTCCTTGAAGTTAGTTGAACTTCCCACCAGAGTCATCTTTGCTCTTCCCATGTCCTGGCTGGGACAGATGAGGCAGTTGGAGTTAGAATATTTTTTTATTCAGTTTAGTGAGGTATTGGTGTGTATGTGCCTGTGTGTGTTTGAGGATGTCTGTGTTATTTCTAAATAGTTTTAACAGCCTGCAATAAGAAACTTGGGTATTTCACAACCCATAGTGTAATTTGGATTGGAAATAAGTTTCTAAAAGAAGTCACCCTGAAAAATGATCAGTGGGGAAATCATCTAAATAATCTGATGATCACTGCAACTTTTAAAGAAAATCTTGTCACTGCATTTTCAATTATTGATTATCTCCTTCTGGGACAAACAAAGTTCACGTCATTTACACATTAACCTGTTGGGAATGAAGTGTTCGCGGTGCCTGCCGTGTCTGGGGTTGGCTTACCCCAGCCTCTGGCTGAGTGCTTTGGCAATGATGCCAAGAATTTACAGGGGCCAGAAGGGTCCTCTCGTGGGACCTCGTGTTCCCATGCCTCAGGACTTGGTCCCGACTGAGCCCTTCGCTGGCTCCATCCACCTCCTCTGTGAAACGTCCCGTTCCCTGCCATAAAGACTGTCTGTGGCAGGTGGCTCCAGAGTGGCTCTGGAGTCCAGACATTCCCCAGGGGCTCCACAGCACCGCGCATAACTGCTCCCATTCTCTATCGAGATGAATTCAAGAAAATACCCAACTGCCCACATCCACTTGGTGTTTCCGAGGCCTCCCACTGACTGTGATATGTGCAACGGTTTGCTTTTTGTTTCTCTCCTACCCCAAGCCTTTCCTTCCCCTAGATCTCCTCAGTTCAGTGAACGATATCCCCACCCGTCCTGTGCAACCAGAGTCTTAGAACCAGTGAATCATCCTTTTCTTACTGCCTACCATCCTAGAGAGCACTTCCTATCTGATTTACCTCTAAAGTATATCTCGCGTTAGCCTGTTTCTTTCTCCTCCCACCTCTACCTTGGTGGTCCTGGCCAGCATTGTCTCCTCGGCCACTGCGGTCGCCTTGTAACAGGCCTCCTGGGCCACCCCTCTACAGCTAGTTCTTTATCTGGCTGTCAGGCTCCCCTTTCAACCATCCACACTGGGTTATTTCACTCACCTACGTACACTCTCCAAAGGCTCATTTTACACTTAGAGGCAAGTGTTTTATTTTCCTGGCCTTGAAGACTTTCCACCTTATGTTGTACATGTGAATTGCCTAGGGAGCTTTTATATGTGTTTAAATGCCTGGACATCACTCCCAAGATTCACATTGCATTGGTGTGCATTGAGCCCAAGGCATCAGTACTTTAAAAAGTTCCCCAGGTGGAGGAGCTAAGATGGCAACATAGAGAGGAGTGGAAGACTGTTAGTTCCTCCCGGAACAATTCATAAATGACCAAAAAACTTGTAAATAACCTGGAATAACTGCGGGGAGCCAGACGTGACTGTCCACTCATCATCCACCAACCTGAACTGGGAGGAATGCCCGAGATCACAGCATAAAATCTGTAAGTAAAACTGCAGACCCGCATGAGAGCCGAGAGTC
>PVKY010000963.1:0-37115 GCA_004027775.1 Bradypus variegatus | reverse complement strand
GCGAACTCGGCTATAAGCTGGGCCGCACGATCGGAGAGGGCAGCTACTCCAAGGTCAAGGTGGCCACGTCCAAGAAGTACAAGGGGACGGTGGCCATCAAGGTGGTGGACCGGCGGCGCGCGCCGCCGGACTTCGTCAACAAGTTCCTGCCCCGCGAGCTGTCCATCCTTCGGGGCGTGCGGCACCCGCACATCGTGCATGTCTTCGAGTTCATCGAGGTGTGCAACGGGAAACTGTACATCGTGATGGAGGCGGCCGCCACCGACCTGCTGCAGGCGGTGCAGCGCAACGGGCGCATCCCCGGGGCCCAGGCGCGCGAGCTCTTCGCGCAGATCGCCGGCGCCGTGCGCTACCTGCACGACCACCACCTGGTGCACCGCGACCTCAAGTGCGAGAACGTGCTGCTGAGCCCGGACGAGCGCCGCGTCAAGCTCACCGACTTCGGCTTCGGCCGCCAGGCTCACGGCTACCCCGACCTGAGCACCACTTACTGCGGCTCGGCCGCCTACGCGTCGCCCGAGGTGCTCCTGGGCATCCCCTACGACCCCAAGAAGTACGACGTGTGGAGCCTGGGCGTCGTGCTCTACGTCATGCTCACCGGCTGCATGCCCTTCGACGACTCGGACATCGCCGGCCTGCCCCGGCGCCAGAAGCGCGGCGTGCTGTATCCCGACGGCCTCGAGCTGCCCGAGCGCTGCAAGGCCCTCATCGCCGAGCTGCTGCAGTTCAGCCCGTCGGCCAGGCCCTCGGCGGGCCAGGTGGTGCGCAACGGCTGGCTGCGCTCCGGGGACTCTGGCTAGGCGCCGGGCTCCCCGCGGTCCCCGCCGTCGGGGCGCTGCGCACGGGCTCCGGGATCCCGGGAAGCCGCCGCGCGCCCCTGCGTGCGCGCTTTTCCTCCTTTACCCCCCCCCCCACAAAGCGGGGCCGCAGCGGTCCCTGCCCTGAGCCCCCCTCCTGATCCACGACCCTCCACCCCCTCCCCCAGTGCGGGAGGGCGCATGCGCATCCTCGAGTCCCAGCGGCAGGCCCCGGGAGGGGGCGGGGCGAGCGATGGCAGCACTGCGCCTGCGCGGAAGGCGGCCGTCCCCAGGGCAGCCGCGGAGGCCAGCGGGGACACGGTGCGCTCCGGCCGCTGCCCCCGCAGGAACCGGCAATAAACTCGCTTCTCGCATCTGGCTCTGGCTGTGGCCCCCTTTTCGGAGCAGGGGAGGTGGGGGGTCTCACGCTGCCGGGGGAAGGCAGGAGCGGGCGCCTCGTTTTAGAGGCAAGTTGAGGCTCTATCCCAGGTTTCAACAGGGAGTTGGGAGGATTCGAATCCTGAGCTGGAGCTCCCCAGCCCAAGCTGACTCCGAGGGGCTTCAGGGTTGTTCCTGGGGTCGTGAGCGTCCTGGGAATGGGGAGAATGGGCTGGGTGGGCTGGGAGGCAACCAGACCCCAGCGCTGTGTCTCAGGATAGAAGTGGCAGTGGGTGGGACTGTCCCAAAGTGAAGTGCGCGTTTCCAGTTGAGGAAACTGAGGCCCACGAGACACACTGCTGGCCCAAGAACACAGCCAGAATTCGAACCCACATCTGTCTGAAGCAGCAAACCACCGCCCTCACCCTTGGCTAGTCCCTGCCTACACCCCCTAGCCCCACACCCCTGGGACAGAGTCTGGGGGTGAGATGGGGGACTGCGCATGGGCCAGGCGGACAAGCTGTCACTCAGTCCTCTGTTCACGTGGGGTTTTGTGCATTTATTGAGCAAGTGTCACAGCCGGGCTCTGGGACTCAGCAAACAGAAGCTTGGACACGTCTCTGCCCTCAGTGGGGATGCAAGGAAAAGTCCAGTAAAATTAAAAAAAAAAAAAGGCATGAAAACAAAATAATTGTCAATTGTGCTAAGCGGGGGGCAGGGCTGTGTCCGGACGGGGTGTCTCAACCGATGGCGCTGAGGCGAGCCCAGAAGGAATCAGCCATGGTAGAGGGCAGGGGAAAAGGGCTCCAAGCAAAGGCTGCCCGGGGAGGCCGGAGGGTTCAAGGGAAGGAGGTGGCGAGAGAAGGGTGTGTGGGGACAGACCCTACAGGGCCTGGGACTGTGGCAACAACGGCTCTCATTTGTGGTCTATGGGAGCAGTCCCCAAACCCTAATTCTCCCTGCTTCCTCCCTGGGAGCTGCTCCACCTGCGGGCACATGCCCCGAGGGGCTGCCCACCATGTGACCCTGGCTGGTGCCACCCCTGCTCGCTCACGCAGGGTGGCTCCCCGGTGTTGTGGGGATCGGGTACCAGCTCTCCTTTCCCGTCCTCAAATGCTTTCGACCG
This sequence comes from Bradypus variegatus, assembly GCA_004027775.1. Lineage (NCBI taxonomy): Eukaryota > Metazoa > Chordata > Mammalia > Pilosa > Bradypodidae > Bradypus > Bradypus variegatus. The sequence goes on along the minus strand of PVKY010000963.1, from coordinate 34,814 downwards.
TGCCCTTGCCCACCCCTATTTTGCAGACAGGGAAACTGAGGCTCTTTGCCCCCAAGGTGTGATTCTGTTCCTGCCATGTTCCTCCATCAGGGCAGTGAATCTGTGATGGGCTGGGGGAAAGAGGCGGGGAACAGAGTCTCAGGGACCAGGGAAGCAGCTGCCAGACTCCAACCCCAGGCGTCACCCCTGGGGGCCTGGGATGCCCTCCTGCCCTTGGGGAGGTGCGGGGGGCCGAGCTCCCAAAAGCAGCCCATGAATAAGCACAAGTACAACCCCTGTGGCGGGTGCCCCAGCATGGGGGAGCAGCCAGGGTATCTGTCCCGGGCAGAGCTGGCCAGGCTGGGGTTTAGCTGCTGCCCCCCACTTACAGCTGTGTGAAATGGGGTGATCAGCCTCGGTGGGCTGCAAACAAAACCAAGCAAGAGGAACAATAAAAAGGATGCCAGTTCCTCGGGAGAGGGGGCTGCGCCCACAGGCCTCACCCGAGGACCACAATTTGAGGGAGCCTACGATTCTCAGGTTCCTTGTGAGGGACAGCTCCACTCGGCGCTGCCTGGCTGGCTCTGTGCCCGGGAAGCTTCCTGAGGTGTGGGTGGCCCCTGGGTTTACTAAAGAACACGCACCTGAAACTTCACATTCTATAGCAAAGTCACCCAATGCGGTGCCAAGCCTGGGAAGTGTTCCAGAAAAATCTGCCACTCTGGCATGACAGCTGGCAGCGGCCTTCAGGCAAGGGCGGCCCGACGGGCAAAACCCACGGAGCCCTCCTGCCCGAGCCTCCAGCTCATGGGGGTCCCGTGCGCCCAGTCCCAGCGGTTGAGGTGAATGCCGTGTACAGGTAACGGGGGCGGTGAAGCCGGGGCGGAGCAGCAGGGCCCCACGGTGACTGCGCCGAGACCCGATGAGCATCTTGACACGGGACCCGCCGGAGTGTGGCACAGGCCCAGGAGGACCCGGGAGCCACCAGAAAACGGGGTTCCCTCTGTACCTTCTCAGAGGTGTGGGGACAGTGATGGGCCCCAAGGCCACCCCCCGAGAGAAGTCCCCGGCCCATGCCCGACATGCTTCGCCCTGAGATGGCGGGAGGCGCTGGCTGGAGGTCTGGTGACAAGGTCAGGGTGGGAGGGCATGGGGCGGCCCCGAGAGCGGGTGTGTGCGTCTGTGTGTCTGCACAGGGTCTGCACACAGACGCACAGTGGGACCAACTCCCCCGCGGCAATGTCACATGTGCCCACGGCCCCCACCCTCCCAGTTAAAAACAGGTGAGATGAGCTCCGGAACCCCGTGTTTTTAGGTTCCCGATGGCCACCCAATGGCTCGTGTCCCAGGTAATCCGGGGCTGTGACAAGTGTCCGTGGGTTTTAACTGTCAGCTGTGGGACGGCCTGGCCAGGCTGGGCTGGGCCCTCCAGTGGCACCCTGGCCAGTCCCGAGGACTGCTCTGGGCTGGCCCGTCACCCTCGATGCTGAGGAACGCCTTCTCCCAGGCCACCCCGCCCCACCAGGAGAGGTATTTAATGACGCATCACCCTGAAACGCCATGCACGTCATCACGAACGTCATCTCAGAGCCACCCATTCGGGACAAAGGGGAAACTAAAGCACCAAGGGGGTGGCTGCAGTTTCAAGACAGCAGAAATGAACTGACGATTAAGGCATCTCTCACGTTCCTGCCCTTGAAGAAGCCGCCGTGAAGTCGCGGCGTCCGGCCGGGCCTGAGGTGGTCCCTGAGCGGTGACGGAGGCGCGGCGGGGAGCGGGGCGGGCACAGCCCCTCGTGCCAAGGGCCGTCCCACTCCCCAGCACGGCCTCAGAGGCTGGGGGCCACCGGCCCTCCTTCCAGCACGGGGAAAACACTGAACAGAGAGGACCGGAGCTTAGCGTAGTGAAAAGACAGGTATTTATTTACCAGGCACATGGAAAACTGCGAGAAATAGAAAGGCTCGCACGCTCTTGAATTTTTTGGTGTAAAAGACACATACTCTCTCCCCCTCCTGAACGTCAAGTTCCCTCCTTGTCCCCAAACCCCGAGGCCTTGGAATGAGGGCTGCCTTCCCTTACTGCCTCGGCCCCTCTGAGTCAAGCACACAAAACAAAAATGTACTGAGAGATGCTGGGCTTTATGCAACAAAAAACTACAACATCCTGCAATCTGGGTTCGCCACTGCGTGTCAGAAACGTCTCCTCGACGCTGACAGGACCCGCACGACAGGAGAAAGGGAGTTAAACACGCTTTTATTAGAACGTTGTAGTAATGGCGTCTGAAGGGGGCCCTACAAAATGAGGATTTTAAATTAAGTGTAACTGCGGCCGGGAGGAAGCCGGGGCCGGGGCTGGCCGGGACGAGGGGCCCCCGTGTCCCACACAGCGGGCGGCACAGCCTGAAGGACAAACAGGCCGGCCTGTACCCTTCCTCAGGAACCCGATTTTTAGAGAGAGAGGAAAAAACAAAACATAACTACAGCAGACCTGATCCTTTAAAAGACATTTCTGGAGATTCTAAGGGGGTAAAAAAAAAAAGAAACCTGACAATGTGCCATGGGATCTCCCCCAGCGGTGGGGAGGTTTCTAAACTAGGCCCAAGTCCTGAGGAGGCGGAAGGGAGGCAGGAAGCACAGGTCTCGTCCACCAACATCAGTAGGAAAAGAAAAAGCAGAGATTTAATAAAATAAAATAAAAGAACACATCAAAGAAACGACAGCCCCCTCCTGCGTCCTGATCGCGCCTCCGGGATTCGCCACCATCTCCTGCTCTCCGGCCGGCAGCCGGGGCTCCTGGGTCCCTCGCCAGGTCTGGGTTGCTGTTTGTTCTTCTGCTGAGTGCGAGAAGTCCTGGGGTGTCGGAACGAGCAGCAACGGAGGGCTTTCTGCGGGGGCCGCAGGTGCAGCCCGAGGGACCGTGGTGGGCACCGGCCGCTCAGCCGCCCGCCCTCCGGGGCACGGGCTGGCAGAACACTGCCCAGCAGGGATCCCTGCGGCTGCGCAGTTCACCTGTCCTTTTATCATCACTAACTCCATCGTCATGAGGTGATTTAAAAATGCTTCAGCCTGCGGCTCGCCATGGCGGGAGGCAGCCAAGGCTGGGAGCCGGGGCCGGCAGAAGCGAGCGCAAGACACAGCCCCCGCTCGACTTTCCTGCCCTGGGCTCGCCCCATCTGAGGGCCTCACAGTGTCCGCGGTGAGCTGCACGCCTGCCGGGGGCCAAGCCAGCCCCCAAAGGTCCTTGTTTCTGCTGGTGACAGGCAAACTAAAGGCAAAGAGAGAAGGGAAGGAAGCCCAGGGGACAGCCCGTCCCCGGTGGAAGCCCCCTTGGCCTACGGGGCGGCTCTCCCGCGGCCGGGCCGGGCTGCTGTGCCTGTCGGCAGCTTCCTGAGCGCAGGATGTCTGTGGGGTCTGCGGCAATGGAGGGGCAGGGGGCCGGGCCCCCTGCGCTATTTCCAGGCGGCTGACGGGGGGACGGAGCGTGGCGGGATCATGTCCAGGAGGTACTCGCGCTGGCGGTCGACGGCCGGGGCGCTCTTGTGCACGGCCAGGCCCGGGCCGACGAAGGTGAGGGCCCCCCCTGCAGGGGCACAGAGCGGGCGGCGCGGCCGGTCAGCAGGCCAGGACCCCCAGCCGCCGACGGCGACAGCACCGCCAACCAGATCGCGCGCCCAAAGAGGAGCGAGGACCTCAGAGACACTTGACCCGAACGGCGCAGGGACAGTCTCGCTGAGACCCGGAGAGGAAGCGAAGGCACGACCGCGGCGGGGGGCTCGGACGTGCGCACGCCTGCGTGAGGGGCCTGAGCCCCTGCGTCAGCTCCCCCTACCCCGTTCCCGAGCCTCCACGATGACAAGCAGCCCCTCCAACCAGGGCCTGGGTGCTTCCCCGGGACCTGCCAACCTCGGCAGGGAGGGCTGGGGACACCCTGTCGTCACCGGACAGCACTGCGGGCGGAGGGTGGGGTGTTCTGGGGAATGAGGGCTCTGCCAGCCCCCTGTGCCCCTGAGGGCAGGGGCTGCCCCACCTGGTGCCCCCAATCCCCGGCCGTGAGCCTGGGTGACCAGACGCCTTCAGCACGCCTCCTGGGAAACGCTGCAGTGAACCATGACCTCTCACCTCTAACCCTGTTTTGACCCGGCAGCTGTCGCTCCCTGTGCCCGACACACACGCGTGCACACGCCTACGTGGTCCCCGCGCGCACGTGCACCTCTCACTTGCCCCACGCGTTTCAGATGCCCTCGGGTTTCCCTCGGGAGGCGATGGCCGGGGGGGGCACCGCTGTCCTCGCACCTGCCGAGCCGGCTCTCGCCTGCCACACGCTTCTCCCGGTGGATGGCAGCCCTCCCGCATGGGCCGCGGCCTGACCGGGGTGCCTGCGGGCTCCTAGCTTGGCGGCCGTGTCCGCAGTCCCCGGGGCCCCTCTGCAGCCTGCCCCATCAGCACCTGGCCCAGTTCTTCCTGGGCCCTGAGCCCTCAGCAGCTGGGGCGGGGATCCCGCCTGCAGGCCAGCTCATGCACCGCCTCGCCCCTCGGTCCCCAAACGCTCCATCCTTCGTGCCCAGCTGTCATGGCCCATTTTGGATGGACACACAGGAACACGAAACACAGACCAGGACGAACATGAGGCTGGGGTGGTGGCTCTGGAGACCACCAGAAGCAGCCCGTGGGCCCTTGAGGTGCCCCCTTCTCGGGCAGACGCTCACGGCCCCCCTTAAGCTCCAGCCCCCGTCCTTGGCGTGCCCCCTCCTCTTTAACTGTTCTCTATTGAATTCTGCACCTGGCAAGTCGGATGGAGACTGAGGAGAGAGCATCTCCCATGGCGGGGAATGACCGCCACCACCCAGAACTGGGAACAAACAGCAACAGCAGGAAGACAGAGGAGAGAGACGGGGGCTGCGGTGAGCCGGGGAAACGAGGGTCTGTGCAGACAGGAAGTGCAACGCGAACGGCCACGTGTCCCGCGCTTGCCCGAGCTCAGACTGTGGGTAAAGGAAATGTAGACAGCAAGAGCTAGTGGTACTCAGCAGTCTCGTTTATCCAGAGCGTGTTATTTAGTGAAGCAAAGAAGGAGCCAAGACATTAAAGGCAGTTGCTTTTGGGGCTTGGCGAGGACTGTGTTTTCGTGCCGGCTCGGCTCGGCCTGTGCACCTGCCTCTTCGTCAAAAACAAGCCAGAGGGGGGGCGGACCCCCCCCGAGCCCCCCAGGGGACGCCCACCTGTGCTCACGGCCGTCTTCTTCCAGGTGGTGGCGGCGCTACCCTTGCTGGCGCCCACGACCCTCTCGGAATGCTTGCTGGCCCTGTGCGCCAGGACTGGGGCCGAGGCTGCGTTCTGTGGCTTGGGTGATGAGCTGAAGCTGTGTAGGACACCACGGGGGGCCGCGGTGGAGCCCCGGGACAGCTGGCTGGAGGCCTGGAGCGAAGGAGTGCACAGTGGCTCACCAGGGGCCAAGGGTGCGAGGGCGCGGAGCTCAGGACACCGTCCTCGCTGCCGGGCCCTTCCCACCCGCACGCACCCCGAGAGGCTGAGGCCACGGGAGGACCGGGGGCGGGGCGGGGGACGGAGGTGGACAGATAGGACAGCAGTGGGGCGCTGGCTGCCGCGCTCGCTCAGCGCCTGGGGGTGAGGGCTGGCTGAGGCCCGGCGCACCGGTTCTGACCTGTAGCACGGCCCCGTTACTCCAGTCGCGGGCCTCTCCCGAGCGGAACGCCAGCTTACGCCGGGGCTTTGTGACCTGCACAGATGTGGGGGGAGAGGGGATCAACAGCGCCCGGCCCTGGGGGGCGCCCCTGGATCCGGAGGTGGGGAGGGATCGGAGAGAACGCGTCCAGGGGCGTGAGAAACCGGGACGTGGGCCGCTCAGCGGGGAGCATGGGTCTCCGCAGGGAGAAAGGCGGAGCGTTAGAAGCATTGAAACTTGCTTCCCTCCCTAGCTTGGCTCGGACGCCGCGGACAAACGCCTGTCGTGTGTCCGTGTGACTGTCAGGAAAGTCCGCCCACTCGGCCTGCTGCAAGGGGAAGCTACGAAATCTAAAGCCGCCGCCGATCAGTGTTCTCGCAGCCAGACGCGCACGCAGTGCCCCGGCAGACGAGTGGCGGGGGGACGGAAGCTTCCGGAGCATCTTGCCTCCCAGGGACGATAGGCCGCTGAGGGGACGAGGCCCGGGCCCCCGCCCCGCGCAGCCCGAGGGCTCACCGGCTTCAGCGGCGGGTGCTGGGCGGCGGGGGGCTCGGGCTTGGGGTGCGCGGGGGCCGCGCCCTGCAGCAGCCGCTGCTCCATCTCCTGCTCCTGCTGCAGGGCCCTGACGAAGGCGGCCTTCAGCCGGCTCGTGTGCTCCACCTTCAGCGCCTTCTTCTGGTCGGAGGTCACGCAGCTCTCGCACAGCACGGCGCCGCCCCTGTCCTCGCGCCAGCGGCACGTGAAGTCCGTCTTGCACTGGGCACACAGGCGGGGCTCCCGGGACCGCGGGGCGGCTGGCACCCTGCCCGCTGGGGAGAGAGGCCGGCAGCTCAGGGGGGCCGTGGGGGGACCCCGGCCCAGGGCGGTGTGTCAGTGCGAACCAACACGGCTGCCTGGCTGCCGGGGAAGCCGGAGCCACCGTCACAGAGCCTGCTCCCTCAAACGCAGCCAGAGCACCAGCTTCGGGCCTGACGAGGGGCCGTGGGGAGAGAAGGGCCCAGCAGAGCCTGGCGGAGCTGCCCCACACCGGCCAGGGGGCCAATGTCCCTGGAGTTTATCCCCCAGGCCCGGCTGCCCCTTCTGGAACCTCACGGGGGGGCACCTGAGTGTCCCGTGCTCGGCGATTCAGTGACTGTGCCCAGCTGGGACTGGCTGTGCTCGGAGGGGCTCCCAGGGACCCCAGATCCCGGCCACGCAAAGGCTCGGCAGGGCAGGACCAGCGAGGGGGCATCACGGCACTGCTCGTCGGTCCAGGCTGAGCCATCACCCCTGACCAGAGGGGGAAACTGAGGCCAGGAGGAGAGCGGACCCCTGCTTCAGGGGCAGGAAGTTCCAGAGCACACACCCTACTCACTGGCCCACCTGGGGGGGCTGCTGGGAAACGCTCGGAGGTCAGCGCGGCCTCCCCGTGTCTGTTTGTCACCTGTGTCCCGCCCACACGGCTCCTGGGTCCTGCACTCTGGGGCAGGATGGCACAGCCAGGTGGGGGCCGGGGGGCTGCGGCCCAACCCCTCCGCCTTCCTGGGTCCTGACCCCCTCAACTGGCCCTGCGTGCGGGGGACGCAGGTAGGCCACCCAGGCAGGCCCAGCCTTGCCTCCCACCGGTGCCTGTGTCCACGGCGTCCCTCGCCAAAGGGGACGGGAGTGGGCTGGGAGCACGGCCTCCTGCCTGCCCCACGCTCACTGTCCGGCTCCCTCGGCTCCTGGGAGCAGCCACCCCGGCCTGCAGCCACCTCGCTCACCTCCTGATGACCCCACCCTGCCCGAGGCCCTCCGCGGTGGGGCCCAGGTCACTGTGGGCACTGCCGGGAGAGGACGGCAGGGGGACGCCGAGCCTGCAGGCCTCACCTTGCGTCTCCAGCAGGTTCTGCACCACCTCCTCCAAGCCCACCAGGTAGATGAACTCGTTGTTAGCCGCGCTGGGCAGGAAGCTCATCTCCGGGGCGGGGGGCTTGGGGGGCGGGATCTCCAACAGCGTCTTCTCCAGCTGCTTGCGCAGGGCGAGCTTGGCGGCCGCTTGCCGGCTGGCGGGCGAGTCGCCAGTGGCGCCCGCGGGGCCCACGCTGGGGGTGGCGTTGGCTGGAGCGCAGGTGGCCGTGGTCCCTTTGAGCGAGGCCGGGGAGGGCTTTGGGGAGACAGGCAGCCGGGTCAGGGACGCCGGCCGCAGCTGCGCGGGCCGCGAACATGGAGGGCCACCCTCGCCCGCCCACAGGGGGCTTCAAGCGGACTCAGGGAGCTCCAGCCAGCGGCCGCTAAGCCCCGTGTGCGACTCGCGATGCACTCAGGGCGTTTGCCCACAGAGCTTGGAACACGTCCCCCAGGGCCGGAAGCTTCCGTGTCTCCCTCCTGTCTGGGGACGGCTATGTTTTCGTTTGCTCCCATGTCCTTTCTGGGGTGCTGGGCACAGGGGAAGCAGCAACTCGAGCCTGACACCCTTCTCTCCCGCCCCCTCACTCCCACAGCCCCTGTCTTCTTTGTCTGGGTCCCCTCAGTCAACCCCCAATCCCAAACCATCTCCTAGCTCCAAGCCACCCCGTCCTGCTCCCCCCAAATCCTGATGCTGACCCCAGCAGTGCTCACAGCTCTCAGGGTTGGGGACCCTCGTGGAAACGTGATGCCAGTGACACATGCCTGGAGCCCACTGTGGGGCTTTCCCACCCCTCCCAGCCCCTGGGGAGCAGACCCCCGTCCCCCCGCCAGCCCCTGCCCACCCTTGCAGCAGGCATCTGATGAAAACTACAGGACGAGCGCAAGTGCTCATTCACTGCCCTTACGGGGAAGTCTCCATGCCAGGGCTCCCCCACGTGGGACAGGATGGGTGGCCACGGCCTCTGGGGACCTTGCCCAGGGTGTGGGGCAGCGGTCGGTGGGTTTCAACTCCCTCAGTAAGATCGAACCACCCCAAAGAGGGGAGAGGTTAACAGGGCTTCCTCTGCCAGCCGGGCCCCCACCCTGGCGGTGGGCAGGACGATGTGACGGCGTGTCCCCAAGAGCAGACGGGGGCTCCGCGCAGATAGCTGTGCGTCCCCCTCGGCCTCGGCGGGCGTGGGTGCCCCGCTCCCCACAGGCGCCTCCTTACCTGCGGGAGGTTGACGAGCAGGCTGGCGCTGGGGACGCTGGCCACGCGGACGAGGCCCTGCGGGATGACCCGCTGTGCCTGGACCTGGCCGCCGGGCACGGACGCCCGGGGCGCCAGCAGGAGTGGGGGCGGCCCCGAGCCGGAATGCTGCCTCAGGGTGTGGATCTGCTGTGGGGGTAGCAGGAGCCGCGCGTGAGGGGCACGGCACACCCCGAGGCCCTCCCCGCGCCTGGGGCCCCACTCACCTGGGCACCCCTGACCAGGGGGGGCATGACGATGTGGGTGCTGGGCTGCGGCCCTAGCTTCGAGGACACCTGCTGCCCGCCACGGACCAGGGGCGGGGGGACGGCGCTGCCGGGCGTGCGGGACGAGGCAGCCTGTGGGCAACGGGAGCCCCGCCCGGGGGACGGGTCGGCTTTGGGTTTTGTTTTGGGGAACAGATTGCCTCTTTCTGTTATGGGTTCACGTTGGTTACGAAAAGTACAAAAAGCAGCAAAGAAATGAACAAAGAATCCTAACTAAAACGCTCTCCTCTTTACGCCAGAGCCAGGCGAGGACAGGGGGCTGCACGCGGTCAGCGTCCACTGCGTGGGTCTCTCGGAGAACCCGGCGGAAACCTGCGCTCCCCAAGGGTCTCCCGCTCCTTCCCTGCCCCGGCCCGCCCTGAGGGCTCGGGGACACCGGGCTGCAGGGCTCGTTCCCATTCGGGGCTGGCCCAGAGACACTGACCTGCAGCGAGGGCTTGCCGGCAGGAATGTTCTGGGCGCCCCGCACGAGCGGGGGTGGGGTGGTCACAGAGATCCCGGAGGAGCCAGCAGGCTGCAAGAGAGCAGGGGAGAGGGGAGAGGGGAGAGGGGAGAGGAGAGAGGGGTGAGGGGAGAGGGGTGAGCGCAGGGCCCCAAGTGGCGGCCCCCGGGATGGGTCAGCAGGTGGCTCAGGCAGAGGACCGGGGCCTGGGGGTGTGTCCACCACAAAGGACACGGGCAGCCGGGACGATCCCCGGGGCCTCCAGGAGCTGTCCGACAGCGGCCAGCACCAGCGACCCAGGAGAGCAAGTGTCTGCTGTTAACAGCCTTGGGGGCCTGGAGGGAAGGAGGGAGGCAGGACCCAGCGTTCCTGAGGGCTTTCTGAGGAAATGGGGAAACAAAAGAAACCCCAAACCCGAAGGGAAGGCCCCTCCCTTGGGCTGACGGGCTCTCAAGCCTCAGTTGCCCCTAACAGACTTCGCTTTCTGGTTTACTAGGACATTACTGAAGGGCGCGGAAGGGAAGCGTCACAGCCACAGGCCGTGTGCCCACAGGAGCATGGCGAACTCAAACGGCCGGGACAGACGCCAGGACGGGGCCCGGGGCCCACGGGAGGCGGCAGCAGGGACCGAGGCAGAGAAGGGGCCTTTCTTGTGGGCCCCAGAGATAGCTCTGAACCCAGAAAGGTGCCCCAACACCCACTGTCCCTCTCCAGCGTGGCAGACGCTTTCGGTCTGAGAAGTGAATGTTGAATAACAGGACCCAGAATGTTCCACACTGAGATGGACCCTGATACCCTCTCAGCTAACCTCGCACCCCAGCTCTGAGCCCACCAGGCCCGATGCTGTCAGCCACCTCGGCCCACACCCTGCAGAGGACTCGCCTTCCCCCCCGAGAGCCCGGCCCTGGGGGCACCCACGGCCCACGCGGCCGACAGCCTCACCTTCTGGGCAGCCTCCTTCTGTATCTGACTCTGCCGCAACTTTTTCAACAAAACGAGTTTTGCTTCTTCTAATCTCAGCTCTTCTTTCAGTTGCTTAATCATCCTTTCTCGCTCTTCAGGACTGCTTTTCTGCATGGGCGGGGACGAGAAGGGTGGGGAGTCGGCGTGGGGCGTGGGCCCCGGGGGCGGGGGCGGGGGCAGCGCACACGGGCAGCTCACCAGGAGGGCCTCGGCGCTGGTGTCCCGCAGGGCCAGCTTGCTGAGCCCGTTCACCCGTGGGCTGGCCGGCTGCTCGCTGTCCGACAGCACGATGACGTCAGGCGAGGGCACCCTCCTCTCGGGCCGCGTGTCACTGTCGAGGCAGACGTGGCGCCGTCAGCAGACAGAGCGTCCCCTGCCCCCCAGGCCCTGCCTCCTCGCTCTGGACCCCTCAGGCCACACCGAGGTCCACTGTAAGAGCCAGGACCATCTTTAGTGCCCGCCTGTCCCCCAAGAGGGACATGCCATTCTAGAAAACTCCATGGTGTCCTTCCCTCCTGTGATCTGGGGCCGGCTCGGCACCCATCGGGAGGCTGAGCCCCGAGTCTGTGTGGGTCCCCTGATGTCCTGCCCAGGCCAAGCCGCCCACCCACTGGACAGTGCTGCGGGCTCTCCCCACCACGAGGCCACACGTGCTTGGAGCGTGTTTAAAACCAACTAGAAAGCGGAAGTCAGTTCTCACAAGCCGAGCCCTCGCGGCTGTCCAGGCTGCCCGCAGCGGGTGTCCAGGCCCCGACCCTAACAGACACCCAGGTCACCCCTGCCGTGCCACCCGTGCCCCGGGAAACTCGTCCGTTTCAGCCCCATACCCCCCTCTGCTTCCAACAGGCCGGTTCTGTTGGACGTCCGAGGCAGCTGGGGCCATATTCTCCTCTCCTGGCGCCCGTGGGCCGCTAGTGTGGCACCCGCAGCGCCGAGGCCCTGTGTCCTGCGGCTCCGTCAGGACAAGCCCACCCAGGTGACAGCAATGGGCAGGCGCCATGTTCTCCGCGGTAAGTGTCCACCCTTGGCTCGCGGGGGCCCTGGGGAGCACCAGGCAGGCTGGCTTCATTCCCCTCGGAAGCCTCTGGAAGGACCGGGCCTCCTCTGGCCGCAGCACGTCCGGCAGGTGGCGCTGTGAGCCAGGGAGCGGCCGCGGACCGAGACACCGCGCAGAGCTGTGGGCCCCGGTGGGTGGGGCAGTCCCTAGGGGAGGCCCCGTGACCTCCCGAGCGCACCGGCCCGGTAAGGCGAGAGGGCGGAGAGGGGCTGGCTCCACCCATCGCGTCCAGCCCGGGTGGGCCGTGTGCGGGTGACCCCAGCCCTCCCTCTCAGCGAGCTCTGGGGACCGCTGTTCTCTAAGGCCCACTGTGTCCCACTGGCCCCCTGACTCTGACCCTGGGGTCCTGCTCCGGTTCTGGGGAGACGCCAGACTCCCCGTGAGCCCCGACTCGCACGCAGGCCACGGGCAGCGCTGGGGAAGGCCCTGGATGCACAGGCTCAGAGAAGCTGCTCCCAGCCATGTCCACGGAAGCCGAGCGCCGGCCACTGTGTCCCTCACTGCGGGTGGGGACTGCCCCAACAAGTGTCTAGAAGGTGGGACGTGCCGAGGGCTGGGGCTGCCGTGGCGTCCGCAGTGACCGCTGCCCGCCCGCCTGGCTGAGGAGGGACCGCCGGCCCACGGCCTCCCATTGGGGTCGGGCAGCACCCAGCGGCCGGCCGGGGCACTTCCTGTAGGCTCACCAGGCCACCCGAAGGTCACGTGACTAAGGCATTTCCCTCCGCGGTCACGTGACCCTGCCGCTGTGCCTCCCGTGTGAAAACCATAGCAACAGCCGGCTGGAACCGGCCTGGGACCTGCCACCTTCATTTTGAGAAGTGCGGGCTCAGGTGCCGTCGGCAAATGGAGGCGGCGCCAGCCGGGGCTGCGGGCACTTCCGGCCACTCACCGCCTCTCTGGCTTCCCTAAAAAATCCCTCCCCGGGCCTCACCTGTGCAGGAAAGGGGTGCCAACCACCCCCCGGCATGTCTGCTCTCGACCGGGGACCGCAGAGCTGGAAAGAAACTTTCCTTTAAATTATAAAACACTCAGTGGCCGGGAGAACGGGCTGCGGAGGCCCTCGGGCTCGCCGGGTGCCCACGGGCTCAGTGCTGAGGGAGACTGCCCTGTGCCGAATGACGGCGCCAAAACACTTCTGAGGGCGCCATGGCAGGGGAGCAAACCCGACAGCTGGTCCCGGCCCTCCAGGGGACCCTCGCGTCAAATGTTCCAGGAAAGGAGGGTTCACATGACCTTCAGGAGTCCGGGAACCGGCCAGGCTGTGGCTGAAGGGAACTGCCCACGGCCCTCCGCTCAGACAGTCCCCGCTGCCCCCCAAGCTTCAGCCATGTCTGCAGAAGGACGAGGGGCTCAGACACTAACGGGCGAGGCTGCACCGGCTCTGAGCAAGGGCCCGCTCCCCATGTCCCAGCCCCCAGCCAGGCCCCAGCTCCTGAGTCCTGGGGGGGTCGCGGCCCCATCTCATCCAAGCCGAGAGCCAGGCCCTGTGCCCGGCCCAGGAGACCCCCAGGCTGAACACGGCTGGTCCTTAAGGCACGGTCGCCAGGAAGGACGGACGTACAAGGCCCAGGCAGGCGGGGCGGGCAGAGCAGGTGGTGGGGGCCGGGGGCACCCAGGGGTGCAGGACCAGAGCCACCCGATCAAACTGCTTTTCCATGAGTCCCTGAGGCTGCTCCACGCGTTCAGTTCAGGAAGGGCTGGCCCAGGGATCTGGGGAGACGCACAGAGCGGGGCGCCTGGTCACCGACGGGCCCCTCCTTAGGGTGGCTCCACAAAGCCGAGGAGCAGGGGCAGGGGCAGGGGCAGGGGCAGGGATGCGGTGACCCGCTGCCCTGGGTCAGGCCCGCCCCCACTGCAGGCACTTGCCAGAGCCCCTGGCTGGCCCCCCGCCCACAGCACCCTCTCTGGTCCTGCCCCTGCCCATACACCTGGGACCCCAAGGGCCCACCCTGGGGGCTCGGTGGGTGCCCACCACACGCAGAGGCCTCCCAGGCCTGTCCCTCCATCCGTCCTGGGTTGGAGCTCAGGGCAGGACATGGGGAGGGGGCTCCACCAGGCCCAGGCAGAGCCCCCTGGGCGCCCCGTTCCCCGTGGGCCTCCGCCTGCTGACACCTGCCTGCCCCCACGGGCCCCGGGCCCTGAGGCATTGGCCTGGCCCGGCTCCCCAGCTCGGCGGCCGAGCCAGACCCTGGGGAACAGGCACTCGCTGGCCCGTCCCTGCCCGGGGCTGGGGGCTGGGGGCTGGGGGCCATCACAACCCCTCGGGCAGTCAGTCCCCACGGGGCGGCGTCCACGGGAACACGCCGCAGCCTCGGCCGGCCCAGGTGACAGGTGAGGCATCGGACGGGCCTGCGAGAGCAGAGGTGACCCCACACGGCAGCCCAGGAGGGGAGCGAGGCCCTGAGAGCCCCAAGGCACAGGGGTGTCCTCAGAGCCCCATGCAGCTTGGAGTGAGGGATGGAGCAGGCCCGCGGCTGGGGAAGAGCCTTGGCTGCCTTCTGGGGTACCCAGGACGCCAGGACCCGGTGTCAGCTCAGCCGTGGGGGACCCCTGGCCGTGTGTCCGGTCAGATGTGGCCTTGGAAGGGCTCCGGGTGAGTGGAGCCAGCCCACAGGGGAGCTGCCAGGGGCTCGGCGTGTGGGGACGTCGCGCGGGGCCGGGCCTGCGTCTGCTGTACGCCCACCCCCAGGTCACAGGGCAGGGGCCAGGCACCACGGGGAAGCCGCAGGCCGGGGGAGCTGCCCGTCCCCAGGCTGCTGTGCTCGGGGAGACGGAAACTCACTGAAGGCGCCCTGGAAGCCCCTGTCACGCCCAGGTCAGTGAGGAGGACCCCGACCCACGCCCTCAGGCCACCCCTGGGCCCCCTGGAACCTGGCAGTGTCCGTGGCTGTGTCGCCGGAGGCCCTGCACCTGAGTCCCAGGCCTCCCTGGGGCAACAGACACCCCTCAGCCATGTGACCCCCAGCCCTGCGTGCCCCAAGCCTGCCCCCCTTGCCTGCCCGGGTGGCCCGGCCCCCCAGGCTCCTCCCTGGGCGGACGCGGGAAATGAGAAGCAGGAAAGCGGCTCCAACCCCGCACCATGGTGCAACAGTCTCGTGCTGGGAGGGAGGTACAGAGCCCCTGGAACCGCCAGGGGAAGAGCCAAGCCTGGAGCGGCTGGGGGCTCCCAGACCCCACAGCTGGAGAGCAGCTCCACGCGCTCCACAGGGTCTGGTGCCCACCCCGGCTGGCCGCCCCGTGCAGGTGGCGCCTCAGAAGGAAGCACTGCCCCTCCTTGCGCCCATTACCACCCCCAGCGGGTGACTCGGGGCCTCCTGGCGAGATGCCTGGGGAAGGCCCAGCCCTCGGAGCCAGGAAGGCAGGAGACGCTCTGCCCCACTGCACGGAAGCGGCCGAGGTGAGCGGCTGGGGCTCAACCCGGAAGCTACCGTCTCCCTGGAGCCCTCAGTCTGGTCCCTGCCTGAGCTGCACCAGACAGGGTGCCCGGGAGCAGGGGAGCCGCACACTCCGGCCAACTCCCGGCCCCTCTGGGCTGTTCCACGGCAGTGCCTGCTCCCAGCTGGGCCCGGGGTGGGGGCAGCAGGAGGCCCAGAGGGGCCAGCCCGGCCGGCTGCAGCGGAGGACGGATCTCGTGGGAGCACGAGCCGCATGGCCTGACCCAGGCTATGAAAGCAGTTTTGGCCACAGGGTTTCTAGTTACGTCTGAAGAACCCGTGCAGCGGGGGTGGTGATGTGGCAGCTCCCCACTGGGAGCAGAGCGCGGCTGGGGGCCAGGGCTCCCGACCCCGCAGGGAGCAGCCAGGGGCACTCACGAGGCCGCCTCACCACGGCCTGGAGACGCTCATCCTCGGAGCGAGAAGCAGTCAGAGCCGCACACAGGTTGGGGCAGGGCACCGGCTCGCACAGCCCGCGGCCTTCCGAGGCAAAGTGGAAGAGCTGGCTTGGCCCACATCCCCTGCTTGGGTCCCTCTAAGCGCTTGGGGCTCAGAGGGCTGGACCCCCTGCCCGGGCACACCCCATCCAGCGGAGCGGCCCATGGGCAGCACAGAGATGCAAGGCCGACGGTGTCGGGGCCCGGCCTGGCTGCGAGACCTCGGCACCATCCCTTTGCCGGCAGAGGGGCTGCCCCTGACCCCCAGCCGGGAGTGGAGCGGCCACCGGCCATTACTTACCTCCAGGCTCCCCTCTCCCCTCCCTGGTGTCAGGCTCTGCCCCCCACGCCTGATCCCAAGTGGGCCTTTGGCTCTAAGCTCACATGGGCCTGATGGGGACCCACGAGCCCACCTCCCACGCCACTACTTCTGGCCCCCGCTGTCCTCTGGGCCGGAACCCCTGAAAGTCCAGAAGGGGCCTCGGCCTGAGTGGGGCAGCAGCCTGGCTGTGCTGAGCCGCGGGCCGTGCCCACCTCTCCCGGCAGGGGAAAGGCTCAGGGCCCGGTGGGTTCTGGGACCGCTTGTTTGTTACATCAAATCCTCAGCCGCCAGGCCCATGTCCCCTGCTGCTCCCTGGGGCGGGACAGTGTGTGGAGAAGGGCGAGGGGAGAGAGCGGCTCACGCTCACACGCTCGGACCCTCCCCGGCTTCCCAGGCTCAGGAACTCAGACAACTCCGCGGGCAGAGCAAAGCGAGCCTCTGCTGCGAGGACACAGCCGGCGTATCTGCTGCCCGTGAACAAGTCCGAGCTTCCGATAAGCCAAACCTGAGCTTGGAAAACGCGCATCCGCCACAGGGAGCTTGGCAGACACCCGGGAGCCCAGCACCCCTGGGCGCGGACCCGCCGCTTTCCCTGACGCGGAGTCCTCGCCGAGGACAGCGGCCGTCCTTTTTTTTGGTATCAAATAATGAAACATGTCAACAGAAAAACGTCACTTCAGCTCTGTCAGCTCGTTTTCCCGGGTTCCATGAGTGGCAAGGACACAGGTGAGTGGGAACTTCCGGGGGGCACAGACGAACCCCCGGGCAGAACTGCACACGGTTCATCCATTCTCCACCCTCAAGGCGGTGCAGCACATCCCCCAGCTGCCGAGGGGCTGCAGGTGACCTTCTGGGGACAGTGCATCGGGGGTGCAGGGAGCAGGGGCCCGAGGGTGCTGCAGGGTGAGCCGCGGGTGTGAGGAGAGGGCCCTGCGCCTCGACCTCCTGAAGACCCAGCACCAGGCGACGGCGGGAAAACGGCCGACGAGCCCCACCGTGGGAACCCCACAGCGACCTCAGCCGCTCCTGTGTAACCTAAAACGGCCTAAGACCCAAGGGTCGCTATTGCCTTTAAGCATCTTCGAAGCGCAATGGATCTCAACGGAACCGAGTGAAAACGCCACCGGCGGGGTTCCAGGGCCCACGTGCCGACTGGTTGGAAGCTCCCACTCGCACCTGGGGGTCGAGGAAGGGGGGCCGCCCGGAAGACCCTCAGACGCTCCCCACTGCCAGCGGCCTGAGGGAGGCTGCGTTTTCCTCACGCAGCTCCGGCCGAGCGCGACGGACATTTACAAATCGGTGGCCCCCCGGTAACGCGATATCCGTGTCAGCGCACGGCGGGCTGTCTCTAAATGAGCTGGTTCGTGGTCTCGCGTCTCCTCGGCGGTGACTGCCAGCAGACATGGTGCCCGGACCGGGTCCTGCGCCCATGGGGCTCTCTCCAGCTGCCCGCGTCAAGTCGCGAGAACACGGCGTTTAATGACACTTCCTGGTCCCCCGCCCCACAGTGCTCTGTAATTTCCCGATAAAATCGAGGCAATTGCACATGGAGCCGTGACTGGGCTGCCCTGTCCTCGTGGCCTGTGAGTGGCCTCGGTCGTCCAGGTCGCCAAGACAGGGCACTGCTTGCTGGAGAGGGGCCATGACCCCACACCCCCGCCCTCCCTCTTGGGCAGCAGCGGCCCTGCTCCTCCCCTCCCCGGCACCGAGGTGTTCCGGTAGCTTCCGCCCCCCACCCCAGGCCCACAGCATCCACTCACCCCTCAGAGGGCCCCAGGCACCCCTGCCCCCAACAGTCTGCCCCGAGCCCAGGGTCGCCGTGCCACTGGCCCAGCAGCCGGCACGGTTGCGGTGTCACTGCTCCCAGCGTGGCCGAGGGCCTGACCCCGCAAACATGATTTCTGGAAAAATCACGGGCAGAACGAAGGGAGGGCAGGGCCGGCTGGGAGGACGCGTCGGAGCAGCAGCTTCCACGCCGCGCACGAGGGAAGGGCCCGTCCCAGGAGCACGGTCACCCCGATGCCGCCCGAGGCTGTGTGCGGGGCCCAGTGCATGGCTGGGTGGGTCGCGGCACCCCTGGGTCCCAGAGGGCGGCATGGCGGTCAAGGCGCCATGACCAGCGCCCCTCCCCGCCCCGGGTGAGCCCACGCAGGCTGGAAGGCGAGACGGAGGCATCTCCCAAGGCCCCAGCCAGCTGACGGTCCTCAGGTCAGACACACACCCCGGATCTCAGTTGCGCCAGACTGAAGGCAGACAGACAAACAGACGGTGGTCCACACGGGCCCCTGGCACAGGGCACAGGCGGCTGCGGGGGAAGCGTGGGTCCTGAACGGGCGCCTGCTCTGTGTGCAGGGGCCGGGCCCGGCTGGAGAGCAGAACCGGTGACAGCGGCTGGGGAGGGCAGGGCCGCCGTGGCCAGGGCCTGGGAGGGTGTCAGAGAGCTGGGGGCCGCCGCACACCACTCCCACCTCCAGAGGGAGAACCCGAGCCTCTCAGCAGCCGCCGACAGCTGGGTCGGTTCTGGGCCGTCGCCCTGGGGACCCACGTTAGTCCCGGAACATTCCGACGGCAGCTGGGCAGGCGGGCCGGGCACAGCTGCCGCGGGGCGTGGCTCCGGGGTCGGTGTCTGCACACCAGCGGCAGGCGGCTGGCACGAACAGGAGCACGCAGGCGTCGCAGGGGCTGCGATGTGCCTGCTGGGCCCCAAGGACACCCGCCTCCTCGGGCCTGTCCCTGGTGTTCTGGAAGGTGGGGCTGGCCCCACCCGACATCAGAGGGGGACGGGGCACACGGAGGTTGGGACAAGCTCATGCAACCAGGCAGGCATGACGAGGCCAGGTCCTGAGCCCAGAGCACGCTGGAGAGCCAGGGCCACCGCCAGGCGAGGGGGAAGCCGCGGAGTGCAAAGTGGTCCGGCCGTTTTGGGGGAAAAGCCTAGAAAAGAAAACATGTGCCTGCCCTGGGCCCACAACTCGACTCCCAGGAGAAGCAAATCCCAACACCCACACGGCAACGCGGCAGCTCAAGGTGGCCCCGGGTGCACGTTCCCACAGCTCCGCAAGGCGAGCGAGGCCCAGGACACACACGGGCAGCAGCGAGGGCTTCGTGTGTGCCGTGCGGGAGGGGCGGGCCAGGGCTCCATGTCCACACAGGGTCTGGGGTCCCTCGTGCATGGCCAGGTGCTATGGGCTTCTCACTGGGACTGTCACCTCACAACCAGCCTGAGAGACGGACACAACACCTGGAACGGAGTCGTGCCCGGCGTGGAAAAGCGCTTAGGGGCCAAGGTCTCACATCTGCAGACAGACTGCCGGGTCTGTGCCAAAGCAAATGCAGAGCCAGGCCAGGCAATCCCAGCTCAGTCCATGCAGGACCAAGCCGAGCGCACCCCCGCGGCCAGCAGGGGCCCCCCAGAGGCCGTTGCGAAGCTGGAGAGCCAGGGGACCTCGTCCTGGTCCCACGTCCACAAAGAAGAGAACACAGCCCAGCCCCACACGGTGAGCAGCCGCCAGGGCCTGTGTCACCCGGTGGACCCCAACACCGCGAGGGTCACAGTCGAAGCCGCCAGGGCCAACAAAGCACTCGGGGGGAAGGGAGAGGGGGCCTCAGTTTCCTCCTGGGAAGATGAGGAGGTGGAGGCAACCCAGCAGGGAGCCACGCCCCCAAGGGCAAGTCCTCTCCAGGGCCTCCAGTCCCCTCCCACGGCCACTTCCGCACTCCCAAGTTGGTGGGTGACTCAGACCCCGTCCCACCATCCCAGCCCCGAGAGCCAACCCAGGGGGGCACACGCAGGGGGTCGTAAAGGCCGTTTCCGTGTGGCACTCCTGGAGAAGACGCTCAGGTTTTACCAAATTAAATGCTTCTCCCCCCAAAAGGGGGAAAACACCAGCTGTCCCCACCCATGTGGGACCCTGGTTATCTCTGGAAACCAAAGGTCAAGGGCCTCCTCCCCAGGGAAGCCTCTTGTGCGGACGCAGCCCCGGCCAGGTGCCCAGCCGCACCCCACCGCCAAGGAGGTGACGGGTGCCCGAGGGGAACCCCAACTATTTTAACAGCCGCTTGCTTATTTTGTCAGACACCCACGCCGGGCTGGTAGCTGCGTCCTACTCACTCACCCATCAGGAGTGCGATTCACAGAGTTGTAAAACCATCGCCACAATCCGGTTTGGGGACACCCCGTCACCCCGGAACATCCCCTCCTGCCGTTTGCTGTGGGTCTCAACCCACCGCCCATCCCGGCAACCCCCCTCACTTCCTGTCCTCACAGGTCTGCCTTTCTGGACACGCTGCGGGGGTAATGTCTGGAGCTCCCCCACATTGCGTCTGTGCTGTGGGGTACAGCAGCGTCTGTCGGTCCGTGTGCCTCGGGCGTCTGGGTTGGCTCCGCTCTTGGCTCTGCTGTTGGATGGTTTCACTTCTAGAGTGGAACTGCGGAGCCGTGCGGGCAGCTGACGTCTAGCTGTGTAGACTCTGCCCAGCCGTCCTCCGCAGAGGCTCCACCACCTCACGTTCCCAGCAGGGCTGACGAGGTGCCGGTTTCTGCATGTCTTTGCCGCAGCACACCGTTCCAGCGGGTGTGTGATCTGCTGGGCTCATGTTACGGCCCGGCACGCCGTCTATCCCAGAGAACGTTCCGTGTGTACTTGAAACACAACAGGCAAACCGCACTCTTTACGCAGAGCATTACGGATGTCAGTTATGGGAAGTGGGCCGAGAGGGGGTTTGGGTGCTCGAGCACCTGGCTGACTTTCCGTCCAGCTGTTTACCAATTACTGAGAGGGGGGTACTGACAGCTCTGAAATTGCTCAGTTGTCTACCTCTAGCTTCAGCCTTGTCAGTTTATGCCTCAGGCATCTGGGGGCTCTGCTGGGTGCACACACACTCGTAACTGTTACAACTTCCTGAGGTAGTTGAGGTTTCTGTCATGAAACATGCCTCTTTGCCTATACTGATGGTATTTGTTCTAAAGCCTATTTTACCTGATATTACTACAGTCACTCGGGCTCTCTCATGGCTACATTCTGCGTGGCATATTTTTTCAGTCCTTTATCTAGTGCTTGAGCCTAAGCTGCGTCTCTTACAGACAATTTACAGTCAGCTGGATCTTGCTTTTTTATCTGGTCTGACAATCCCTGCCTTTTAACTGGGGTGTTTAGACCATTCACATTTAATGTAATGACTGATATGGCTAGTTTTGTATTTGCTATTTTATGATTTGTTTTCTATATGACTCATATCTTTTTTGTTCTTTTTTCCTCCCTACTTTCGTGTTAAATGTTTCTTATTGCCTGCCTGAACCCTCTGTTGATTTCTTTTACTATTTTCTCAAGTTATTTCCTTAATTGTTGTTTTGGGGATTACGACAAGCACTTGCCCTTGTCACGGTCCACCTCGGACGGGTGCTAACTTGACTCTGGTGAAACACAGGAGTTTTGCTCCACTGTAACTGTTTCTTCCCGCCTCCCTCGTGCTGTTTTCACCTTCGTGCTGACGCGAGTCATGCCCCTACAGCAGGGTTAGTTAATCCTTCATGCAGTCTGCGTCTTCCAAGTGGGAGAAGCGAGGAGCAGTGCATCTGCATGGCCTCTGCGTGAACCCACGTGCACCTCTCCCAGGCCCTTCCGGCAGGACCGCCAGGAGTGGGTTCTTCCACCCGGTCTGTATTTATTCGGGGTCATCCTTCTGACCTTCACCTTTGAAGCACAGTACTGCTGGATGTGGCGTTCCGGCTGACGGCTGTTTCCAAGTCCTCTGCACACTACTCGGCTCCCTCTTGTCTCCAGGCCCCGGGGAGTGGCCGGCCGCAGGCTGTGTAGAGCACCCTAGCCAGGACAGGCCACTTTCTTTCTTGCCGCTTTCGACACCTGACATGACGTGTCGCAGACATGGATCTACTTGCGTAGGTGTGATTTGGGGCTTGCTGAGCGTCTTGGATGGGAACTTTTTTTCATCATTATTTCTTCAAATATGTTTCTGTGGTTCCCCAGGCATGACCTCAGGCTAACAGAGCTGCTGGCCCTCCATGTGTGCCCGTCTCTAAGACTGTCACTCCTGTCAGCAAAGCCCCTGGGCTCCCTGTGGAGCTGGAGTGGTGGGGGTGGAGGGCTGGAGAGCAGCCCCAGGCCAAATGCCCACTGTTGGCACAAAGACATCAGCAAAAAGAAACCAGAAACAGTCTCCAGACTCCAAAGAATCCAAGCTGGGTCTTAGGAATAAGACAGCACAAAGAGAGGTAGTTCTGGAAAAGAGCCAAATACAAACTCTAGAAATGGAATACTGTACAGCAGTGAAATGAGTTACACACTGCGCCACTCGGCAATATGGACGAATCTCACAAACGCAAAGAGCAATGGAAGCAAGCAAGTGACGGGAATGCGCAAGACAGGAAACACTCAGCTCTAAGTGTCAGAAGACAGTGGCCCCTCTTGTGGGGGGGGTGACAGGAGGAGGGTGCAAGGGCTCCATTCAGTTTGTGCAGTTCCCGGGCCGCATGCTGACACGTGCCTCTCAACACGTATGTTATAATCTGGAGAGAAGGCCACCTTTTCAAACTCAAAACCAAAAGAGGAATTCTCTCTGCAGTACAATTTAAAACTGGCACGCTGGCCCCACACAGATGCAGTGAATGTGACGCCACAGAGCTTTGGCCACCCCGAGCGGCTGAGAGGCGGCTGTGCCTCTCTACGTGCCCCAACCAGGGGTCTGAGGCCAACCCGGGGGCCGACAGAGCCCCTGAGCCGGGGTGTGGGGAGGCTCCCGAGGGGTGCCTGAGTCGGGAGCTCCCCGGGGATCCAAACACAGAAACCAGCAGCACTCCGGAGTGCACCTCCAGTTCTAGAATGCTCCTCGGGTGGATCTGACCCTGTGATTTCGGCCAAAACCACAATCTTCCTTCTCGAGAGGACCAGGCAGGAACAGAACACGCCATCTGGGCACTCGGGAAGGACGTGCTGCACAGGTGACATCTCGTTCTCGGCAAAGCTGAGGGAGAGACGCAGACGCCAGCGCAGCTCCTGCAGTCACCTCCCTCGCCATGTGCCACGTGCCAGACATACGTCCCCTCTCGGCCTCCGCCAGCTGCAGGGCGGGGGCCGGCACCTCCATTTTAGAGAGACGGAGGCAAGGCCATTTGCCCGAGGTCATCCAGGGTCGTGCTGCGAAGCCCCCCACCCCCACCCCCGCCTCAGGGGCCGGGCTCTGACTCGGCAGGTGATCTCACTGCCCTCCCCCTACGTGGGACCCGACGCCCAGGGGTGTGAATCTCCCTGGCAACGCAGGATATGACTCCCAGGGATGAATCTGGACCCAGCATCGTGGGACTGAGAGTATCTTCCTGACCAAAAGGGGGAAGCGAAATGAAAGAAATAAAGCTTCGCTGGCTGAGATTTCAAAAGGAGCTAAGAAGTCACTGTGGTGGGCATTCTCACGCACTGTATATACAACCCTTTTTAGGTTTTAATGCACTGGAATAGCTAGAAGTAAATACCTGAAACTATCAAACTCCAACCCAGTAGCCTTGACTCTTGAAGACAACTGTATAACAATGTAGCTTACGAGGGGCAACAGCGTGGTTGTGAAAGCCTTGTGGATCACACCCCCTTTATCCAGAGTATGGATGGATGAGTAGAAGAAGGGGGAGAAAAACTAAATGAAAAACAGGGTGGGATGGGGGGCGTGATTTGGGTGTTCTTTTTTACTTTTATTTTTTATTCTTATTCTGACTCTTCCTAGCATAAAAAAAACGTTCAAAATAGGTTGGGGTGATGAATGCATAACAATGTGCTGCTGTGAACAGCTGATCGTACACCATGGGTGCCTGGATGGTATGTGAATGTATCTCGATAAAACAGAATTATTAAAAACAAAACAAAACAAAAAAAACAGCCGGGCTCCGGCAGCCCCTCATGGCACTGTTGGGATGCCCAAAGTGGCTTCCCAGACGCTCGAGGGGCTCCCGTCCTGCAGGAGCCCCCCGCCCGCCTGCCCAGCCCTCCATCCTGGGGGACACTGCTCCCGTCAGCCTCAGGACATGCTGCTTCACGGAAGCGACCTTGGTTTGGGAGCCAACGGGCACAGAGGGGAAAATCAAGGGAGCCCTGGAATTTGAGCACAGAAAGATCTCGGATCGAGTCTGCCTTCAGACCTGCCCCGCACAACCTCTTCCTCGCCACAGGGACATGACAGCCGGCACGCTTGCTGGGGAGGAGGCGGTTATGGGAGAAAACCCAGGTGACGCCAGAGCACAGGAGGGCCAGGCAACCCTCCACAAACACTGGGCTCCCCACCGTGACTGCAAACCCACCACGGCTGCTCCCCCTAGTTGAGAGCCGGGCTAGGGGAAGAGAGGGCTTGCACGTGCACTCTGCCTCAGGGAGCTTCAAGAGGGCCGGCGAAAGCAAAGCTGGGCAGAGAAGGCCCTCCTGGCTGTAGATCATGGCGCACACCCCAGCCTGGGACCGTCGCGGAGGGTGGGGAGTCCCCCACTGACTTCAAGGAGGCCGGACGGGTCCTCGAGGCCTTAGGATTCCGACACCCAGGCTCCGGCCTGGACTAATGTGCAGCCTGCAAACCGGGGCCGCTGAGGGGTCCACCGACCCTCCACCGGGAGGCGAGGAGCCCCAGCTTCCGGCCACTGCCCTGCCCTTGGTGAAGGGAGGGAGAGCGAGCGCCCAGGCTTTAACTGCAGAGCCACGAGGCCAAAGAGCGGCTGCCCAGGGCAGGCTGGGGAGACAGGGGCTGCACCCCAGGCTCCAAGGGGGGTGGCTCTGCAGGAACGGATGTTGGGTCTCAAACTCCTTACGAGGAAAAGGGAAGGAGGCATCTGAGCTTAGAAGTGGGTTGGGAGAGCGGGTCTTAACTTCTTTCCAGCTTTTACCTCAAGAACCCCAGGAAAGCTCCCACCACAGAAGCTACCCTTCAAGCGGCCAGCACTGGCGAGGGAGAAACCAGCGGTGTGCGAAGGGGGACGGCGAGCCAAGCCGCACAAGCCTCCTCCGGGACCCCGTGCCCGCGGGGGTGTGTGGGAAGAGCACCCCTCCTCGCCCCACGTCCTGGGGGCTGCTGGCAGGCGGGGAAGCCCTCCTGGGCGGCCTCCTCACCGACCCCAGCAGGGCACGGCCTGGAAGGGCAGGGGCACAACCAGCTGACACAGCTGACACTTCTCGCTCACACCCACGCCCCCCACGGACGGCCTGGTGGACACAGCTGCCCTCGCCCGACCGCTGCGCCGCCTCACCTAGGGGAGCTGCGCATGTCCAGGGGTCCCGGGACCGTGGCCTCGACCCTCAGCACCCCGGGCCCCGGCTCGGCCTTCCCCGCCAGGTCTCCGTCGGTGTCCGGGCCCAGGGCCGCCAGCCCTCGCTCCATCTTTATTCTCTTGCTCTCCGCATCGCCGTCCGCTGCGTCCCGGTCAAGCGCTCGCTTCTGACTCCGTGTCCGGCATGCCTCCTCGGTCATCCTGAGCTTCTGGGGGGGAGAAGAAGGAACGTTTTAACTTAGGATGAAGGGGCTGCCCTCCCGGAAACTGTCCCAAGTCAGTTTGGGGTCTTCCTCTCAGGTGCAGAGGGACACAGCCCCCGTCCCCTGGAACAGGGTTCTCTGCGCTGTGCCTCGAGGGCCGACGGGGGAGACATGTTTGGGTTGAAGACCTGCCGACGGGGTTTCCAGCACCCATATGTGACGTGATGGGGTGCCCGGAAGCCGGGGGAGTGGCCAGGCTGCCCCAGGAGCACCGTCTGCCCGACTGCGGGAACACACGGCTGGCAGGCTCCCCTCCTCGCCCCCGCTCACCTGGGGGGCACCCCTGGCCCTGGGGCGGCCCCTAAGCGGGGCCTCTGCCCGGCACGCCCCCGGGGCCCTGCCCGGCACACACATGGCTCGGCTGGGTCAGGATCTGATCCCGTGACATCACTGGGCTCCACATGACCCTTCCCAGGATGCAGTCGGAGAGACAAAGCACTTTCCAGAAAACCAGTCTGAACCGGCTCCAGACGACAAGCTGGCGGCTGTTAACCCTCGCAGGGACGGAGGGGCCAGGACGGCAGTGGAGGCTGCGGGCTTAAAGGGGCCGTCGTGGGGGGCCACAGACCCCGCGCCTCGACTTCCCCAGGGGAGCCGGCCGCAGGGAGGAGACGGGGCGTGCTGGGGTAGGGCGGCTGCCGGATCCCCAGGGCAGCACTGCCACCCGAGGTGCTGGCAGGGACAGGGGGGCTTCTCACCCTGACCCAGTCCTCGGGGTGCCCAGGCCAGCGGGGCAGCTCACACCACAGCAGCCGTCGGCTCGGTGCCTCGGCCACCCTGGGAAGCACACAGGGGTCGCCGTGACCTACGGGCACTCTCCTGAGCTGGCTCGATCGCAACCTCTGACCGGGGCTATTTCACAAACGAGCCGCAGGCAGGGCCCTGTGCAAATCTGCCCTTCCACGGGCTTCCCGGCAGCTGCCCCCTCTCCCCGGCGCCGTGGGGGGAACGGCCCACCCAGAGACGGTCGTGCCCGTGGTGGCTCAGTCAGGGCAGCCAGAGCCCTACTGTGTGCAGCGTCCAGTCCAGGCCCCAGGGTGCAGGCTCAGGCAGGCCAGCCCAGGCCTCAGGCACCCCTCCCCACAGAGGGGACCCCACCCCACCCTGGAGAAGGGCGCAGTGTGGGTCCGAGCTCCCTGCCTTCCACCATCACCCAGGGCCACCACACACGCCCGGCTTCCCTGCAGGAGTGAGCCCCAGACGGGTACCCGTGTGCGAGGGGCGAGGGGCTGCCCGTGGTGTGGGAGCACAGCCCTGGCCCTGCCCTGTGGGGACCCCCCTTTCAACCTCCAGCCTTTCACAGCCCAGGCTCTATTCAGTAAAGCTCACCGCACCCCAGCCCCTGATGAAAGTCTCTGCCCCACGGGGTGCCAAGGCCACTGTCATCTGGGCTGCCTCCTTCCACCGCACCTGCCCAGGTCCATCGTGGCTTCCCCACCCCGCAGGGGGTCTGGGGCTGGCCAGCATGGGTGTGGGGGACAGATGGCACCAGGGGAGACCCCACGATGCAGGGGGACCTGGGACAGGGCCGGTTCAGGGCGCAGACCCCACAGCAGCCCCTCCCTGTCCCGGGCTGCCCCATGGCCCCTGCAGCCCCCAGGGGGCATGCACAGCGGGGGGGTGGGTTGAGGCCACCCTAGGGGCCCCACTCTGGGGCCTGCTCCATAGTGATGTGCCGTCGCCTTGGCGAGGCCTGTGCGCGCCCGGCCCCAGCGAGCCCCGGAGACGCTGCCCCTGGGAAGGGTGGGTGTGGGCAGCGCCTCGCGCTCCAGGCTCACGGGAGCCGGGGAAGAGCCCAGGCCCCCGCCTGGAAAACCAGGATCCAGTTCAAAATTCCTGGCGCAAGAGGAGCACAAAGGGGAAGTGGCTCCAGCGCAGAAGCCAGGAAACCGCAGGCTGTCCAGGAGCGGCCAGCCTGTACCTTGAGCGCGGGCTTTGTGCTGGGCCCTTGCCGTGTCCCTTCTGGGGGGACGTGTCATCCCGCTGAGCCGGGCAGGGGGCCCAGCCCGAGGAAGAGTCTGCCCGAGAGCCCCAGGGACAGCAGCTCCCCCCCAGTCACGGGAGCTGAGTCAGGCTGGAGCTGAAGTTTCAAACGGGGCTCAGGAGGCAGCGGAAGGCGCCGGCGCAGGCCACAGAGGCCTCCGGCCGTCCAGCAGGGACAAGGGATAGAGCCCGGTGCGGAGCCACAGGTGAAGCCGCTCAGCGGAAGCGGCACAGCCGTTCCCCCAGCATAAAACGCCTGCGCAGAGGACGCTGCGGGGAAAGCGCGAGGACGTGTCCAACAAGGGACAACATGCAGAATGCACAAGGTTTCCCCCGCAACACTGACCAAGGGCTTGAAGGGACGTTTCCCCAAAGGAATTAATACAGCTGGCAAGCACATGAGAAGACGCTCACGGCCGTCGGTCGAACCACAAGTTGCCCCCACCCCCCACCCCCAGTAGAGCGGCTGCCACGGAAGCCAGGAGGGCACCGGCCGGGCCCTGCAGAGCGGCTGCCACGGAAGCCAGGAGGGCACCGGCCGGGCCCTGCAGAGCGGCTGCCACGGAAGCCAGGAGGGCACCGGCCGGGCCCTGCAGAGCGGCTGCCACGGAAGCCAGGAGGGCACCGGCCGGCCCTGCAGATGTGTGGGGGGTGTAAGCCGGTCCCGGGAATCCCTCCGCAGGCGCGCGCAGAACCGGCGCTAAGGGGTGAGCCGTCGACGGGTGGACGGCAAACGCAACGCTGCCCGTCCCCACAGCCGCACAAGAGGAGCTCAGCTATAACACGGGTGAGCGTCGGGAAGCCGCACTGGGCGGAGGAAGCCGGACGCGGAAGGACAGCTGTCACAAGGCTGTACTCAGGAGAAACACCCGGAACGAGCAAACTCAGAGGCCGCCAGGGGCCGCGGGTGGGGAAGGGGAGCGGGGCTTAGTAGGTGCACAGGTTGTGGGAGGACGGAAAGGCGCTCGTGATGGACGTGGGCAGTTTGCAGTATTGTAAACGTAACTAAGGCCACTGAATCCCACGCTTGGGAAAGCAAGCGGCGAGCCGGCACTGCAGGAACCGGACGAGGGTCCTCTGCCTTGTTCCCACCTGGCGCCGGCTCGGGGGTGTCCATGGGGCACTCGGGGCGGCTCTGGGTGCCGAGGGCTCAGCCGTGGGCGAGACGGACACAGCCCAGACCCAGGAGACGCACAGATGCTGCGATGACTGTGTGTGTGAGGCAACAGTGCGGGGCGCGGCAGGAGCTGGAGGGGAGCCCCGAGCAGGCTGAGGGGTGAAAAGGGGGTGTCTGCACCCTGCAGCTCCGACGGGGCAGGAGAGGAGCTCGGGGACCGAGGGGGGCAGCCGATGGGGTGCGAGGGGCACTGCGCTGGAGCAGGCTCCGGGAGCCCACGGTGGGCCGAGCTGTCCCCTGGCGGCCGTGTGCCCCTTCTCCTGGCAGGACGGGGCCAGGAGCCCAACTCGGGTGGCTGGGAGCACGGACGGATGGACGGGATGTGTAAGAGCTGGGTATCGGGGTGGGGCCGCTGGAGTCCTCTTTCCTATTTTTGGGTCCTTTTTGCAACTTTCCTGGTAGTTTGAACTTATAACAAAATAAAGAGATATTAAAGACAGTCATCTTCCACCCACAAAAAACCAAACGTGATTAAAACCGGCCGTGGCCAGCGCTGAGGGGAGGACTGGGGGGACGCCTGCTTCCTGCATCGAGCGTTGGTGTTCACTTCTGTTTGCACACACGGCGCGCGTCAGTCCTGTCGGTGGAGGAAAGGAAGAGGGGAAAGCCGGCTCAACGCCTGTGTCCAGGGGCCTTGCCCAGGGGAGCAGAGAAGGCTCCGGAAGCCCAGGCCTTGCGGGTGCCATGGAGGGAGTCCTGGGGCTGCCACCCAGGGCAGGGCTGAATGAGGAACCAGGGCTGAAGGCGAGCAGGTGGGTGCTGGGGGCCCTCGGGGGTGGGGCTAGGAGGAGCTCCCTGGGTGAGGGGCAGCGGGGGAAGCTTCCCCTGCACGGGACCCCTAATGAGGGTCAGGGCTGGGGCACTGGGGTGTGGGCACCTTGGGGTGCACACGGGCCACCCCGTGCTGGAGCTGCAAAAACGGGGATTAGGGCCTGCTGGACCCCTGAGCGGCTGACTCCCCCTTCACCACTGCCGAGGGCCCCCGTGCCACCCATGCTGCACAGCCCACTTTCCCGGGGCCAGTGGGGGCCCGTGGACACCACAGGGAGGAAGATGAGCCTGGAGGCCGTGGCAAGAGGCTGGGCCCGGGGAAGCTGAGCTCCCACGTCCACCCACAAGCGCTCCCAGATGCTGTGGCCACTGCTGGGGAAGGGGCTGGCGGGGACAGGGCCTCGCATTTCCCCGGTGCACCCCAGCCCCGGGCAAGGGCAGCCACACGGCAGGTGCCCGGCGGAGAACGTGAACGAGCCGCGGCTCTCGAGGGAGCTCTCTGGGCAGGGTGCTGGGCCCCTGCTGGATCTGAGCTCAGACTACTTCCCCTTGGCTGCGGCGGACACGGGGTTCTCCTTATGTTTAGGGCCAGACCCCTAGGGCGCCGAGCACCACCAGGAGCATTTCATGAGGGGACACGGAGGCCCAGCGGGGCTGGGGCTGCCAGGGCACAGAGAGGGAATGGGGGCAAAGCTGGGCTGAGCCCCATGTTGGACCTCAGCCCCCCGGCCCAGCCCTGCTCTCCCTGAGGGGCGCCAGGGCTCGCCAGCCCCTCAAGTTTCCAAGGGACGCCAGCAGCTCTCGGGGGGTTGGTGCTCTCGGGACTGGGGCATAACTGAGCGTCCGAGTGAAATCCCCGGCTTCCAGCACTCGCTTTCAAGCACCGCGACTTCCGCTGTGCAGCAACACGCACGTCCCTAAAGATCACCTTGCGACCCAAAATCGCATGCTGCCCAGGGCTTGTGGGAAAACAGGGTTGGGACACGCCCTTGAAAGCTTCTCCCATGGCACGAGTGGGCGCCCCGGGCCCAGCCTCAGCGGGTAAGAGCCCTGAACCCTGCGCCCACGTGAGCCCCAGACAGCCCCGCTGGGGGCGGTTTTCCGGACTCGCCCGGCGCGAGGGTCTTGTCCTTCAGGTCTCGGCTCTGCGGCTCAGAGTCTCCGTCAGACTCAAGTCGCTCTCATGCCCCCAAAACAGCCACATCCAGCACCTCTGCCAACGGGCAGGGCCGAGGGCCGGGGAAACCACTCACCGCGCCCGCCCCGCCCGGCGCCCGCCGCTCCCTCGCGCAGAACCGGCTGAGTTTCAAAACAAGGGCGCGAGCTTGCAAACGTGGTCTGAGACCGGGACTTCAGGTCAGGAGAGATTCTGCTTCAAGAAGCGACACGTTCCGAGAACACACTGCAGGCGTCAGCCCCCAAGGCCTCCCGCGTGGCCTCGCAGAGAGCAGGCCCCTCCAGGGAGGCAAGTGCACGCAAAAAACCCACCGGCCGCAGGGCCGAGCTTCACCACGGTCACGGAAACAAGCAGCCCGCACGGGGGCGGCGCACCGGACAGCCGCGCCCCAGCTGCTGCCCCCGACTCAGGCCGGCAGGGACCCCGGGCCCAGTAAGGCCACACGCGGAGCACAGCGGCCAGGGGAGCGGCGGGACTTCCAGGCGTGCGTTTTTCCCGCTGCCCCGGGCCCACTTTAGAGCCTGTGGCCCGTCCCGAGAGTACCTGAGAGAAGCTGCTGACCTGAGTGCAAAGTGAGTGACCCGGGACACGCACCAAGCTGTCCCCAGACCACGAGTCGCTCACCTCAGTGACCATCCGGCCCCCTCAGCCTCTAAGTTCCTGCAAAGCCGCCGTCCACGCCCTCGGGAGCGCAGGGCCTGGGGGCTGAGGGAGGAGAGAAAACCAGACTGACGCCCAGGACAGATCCGAGCACAAAGGTCACTGCGGAAAGGAAGGGGATGGGGCCAGAGGCTGCGAGCCAGCCACAGAAGCCAAGCTGGGCCCGGGAAAAGCTGTGCTGAGGACGGTCGCTGGGGCTGGGCTACACTGCAGCCTGAGCTCCTGGGCTTGCCGTGCCCAGGATGCCGAGGGCCAGGCAGCAGGGCAGGGGTCCTGGGCAGAGGGCGTCCTGCGGACCACTGAGGTCCCAGCACAAAACCTGGGCCTGGTGCACTCTGCCCGCAGCTGCTGACCGCACACAAGGGCCCCGATGGACGGGCATGTCTCTCCACCCTGCCGGCAGTGCCTGGACGTGGGGGCCTGACACAGTTTCTCTGCACGTCTGCCCGACTCCCCACTCCCAGCCCAGGCCTGAGCGAAGTCTGGAAGGGTCTGTGCAGCCCCTAGCCCACCCCCCCGCCCCCCGGGAGGAAGGAGCCCGTGGAGGCAGAGATGAGACAGACACGAGGCCACGCCGGCCGCCCTGCAGTGCCTGACAGAGCCAGACCTGCCCTCGGTGCCCGTGGGTCCCCACAGCTCCTCTCCCAGCCCCTCGCCCCCCAGCACCCCCACGGCACCAGGTTCTCACCCGGTCAGAGCAGTGGCGCGTTCCCGGGTTCCCAGCATCACAACCTCACATGTCTCTGTCTTTTCAGGCTGAAAACAGACCGGGGAAGCCCAGGGCAGACTGTGGCCCCGCACTGCTACCTGGGACGCACAGACCGTGTGGGCTCAGAGGAGGGGAGAGCACGTTGGGGGTGCAGAGGCTGTGGCGACAGGGCGGGAGGAAGGGTGAAGAGGAGAAGCAGCCAGAAGCTGCGCTCCAGGGAAGGGCACCCACAGCTCTGAAAAGTACCTGGAACGAAGGAAACGAGGTGCCCTGAGGTTGGGCTGGAACCCACAGGCCTCACGTGCAGGCTCCGAGTAAAGCTTTTGGGGCAGCCCCACGTCAACCCAAAAAGCCAAGCGTCACGGGCACTGTGAGACTCAAATCCTGTCCATCAACACTGGAAAAAACAGAACTTGAGGGTCTGCAAAGTCCCGAATGCAAATCCCGTCTGAGACAGCGTGTGGAGAACAGCGGCCGGTGGTATCCACATGGGTTGGGTCTCCAGAGTGGCCTGGGCTGGAAGGGCAGGGGTCTTCACAAGTGGGAACCGGGGAGAACCCAGGGCTGTCTCCAGCACCTCCACCGTGGCTCCCAGCCAGCGTCCTGCAGCCTCTGGGCCCACAGCCCCCATCGTGCCAGGAGGACCAGAGCCGCAGGGAGAGCTCCCCACTGCACTCGGCCACCAGGCTGCCCAGCCTCAGAGTGGGCCTCCGCTCTCAGGCCCAGGAAACAGTTCCCAGCGGGAAGCGTCCTCTCCAGGCTTCTCTCGCCGCCCTAGCAGCCGGGCCTGGGGGTGGGAGCTGAGGCAGCAGGAGCCACCGGGGACCACCGGGCCCGGCCGTGCAATGTGGGGACCTTCTGAGCAACGCACCCCTGAAGGTAAAGCCTGTGTCCTCCCCTGGCTACCCACTGCCCACCCAGCCCCTAGCCCCGCACCTCCGCGCCACCTGCCCGGAAAGTTCTCCCAGGTCCGCCGCTCCGCGCAGTGATGTGGGCAACACGGCCCGTCCCCACTTCGTCCCGCTCGGGGTGTTGGGTTTTCTCACGTCTCGCTGCCCCCCACCCCAACACCCGGGGGACAGGGAGGCCCACTTGTCCCTCCAGCCAGGGCCCAGCCTGGAACAGGCGCCCCAGGCACACCACCAAACAAGGAAAACGACTTCCAGGCCTCGCGCCACGGCCCCTTCCAGGTTAGGCAAACGGAAGCGTCTGCCAACGCCAGCAGGAAAGGTGACGATCAAAGACAGCCCAAACCCTGCCTCACGGCACGTGCAAAAATTAATTCAAAATGAATCAAGACCTAAATATAGGAAATAAAACCCCAAACTCTTAGACGGTAACATAGTGGTGACCCTTCATGACCTTCAGTTTGCCAAAGGTCTCTTTGCTATGACCCCAAAGCACACGCAACCAAAAACCCAACAAAGCAGACTTCCGCAAAACGGGAAACTTTGGTGCAAAGGACACTATCAACAAAGGGAAAAAAACAACCTAAGGAATGAGAGAAAAGACTTGAAATCACACAGCTGATAAGGTTCTAGTCAGATCATATAAAGAACCCGGCACAGCAACGAAAAGACAAACAACCCGATTAAAAAACAAGCACCCCCCAGCGCCCTGCCCCAAGCCCCCTCGGCAGATGAACGCACTGCCCGCCCCTCCGTGGGACGTGACTCCCGGGGGTGAGCCTGGACCGGCACCGTGGGACTGAGAAAGCCTCCGCAGACCACGAGGGGAAAGAGAAATGAAACAAAATAAAGTTTCAGTGGCTCAGACATCTCAGATGGAGTCGAGAGGTCACTCTGGAGGGTGTTCTTGGGTGCTATTTATAGATATCTGATGCTAGTTTTTGGTGTGTTGGAAGAGCTAGAAGGAAATACCCGAAACTGAAACCGCAACCCAGTAGCCTTGATTCTGGAAGAGGGCTGTGTGATACGCAGATACACGGTGTGACCGTGTGACTGTGAAAACCTTGTGGCTCACGCTCCCTTTATTCAGGATACGTACAGACAGATGAGCGGAAAAATGGGGACAAAAATTAGATGAAGAATAGGGTGGGATGGGGGGGTGGAAAGATTTAGGTGTTCTCTTTTGCTTTTATTTTTATTTTTTTGGAGTAAGAAAAAGGCTCAAAAATTGATTGTGATGAAGGCACAGCTGTGCGAGCTGCTGTGCATAACTGACCGTACCGCGTGGACGGCTGGAGGGAGTGTGAGAACATCTCAAACTGAATTTAAAAGAGTAAGTGGACAACAGTGGGTGAGGAGGGGTATGGGGTGGTTTAGATTTTCTTTTTTACTTTAATTTTTATTCTTATTTTTTGGAGTAATGAAAACGTTCAAACATTGGCGATGAACACACAACTACGTGATGGTGCTGTGAGCAAATGCACGCTGCGGGTGACTGCACGGCATCTGAACGTGTTTCCGTAAGAGTGCACCAAACAGACAAACAGAGCAACAACAGCAACAAACGGGCATTTCCCCAAAAAAGATACCAGAAGGGGCAGTGAGGGAGGACGAGGTGATCAGTGCCATGGCCTCAAGGAGCCGCCTCCCGCCACCGGGAAACCACGGGGCCGGTGGGGACGGGGGAGCCGGGCCTCAGGCAGCCGCCGGGAGACGAGCCGGGGACCCACTCATGGAGACCAGACGTGCCCTGGGACGTCCGGTGCGGTGCGCTCAGCCCGGGGTCCAGCACAGACGACGGGGGGGACACGGCACAGCCCAGCCACCAGGCGATGGGGAGGACGGCGCCAACACTGCGGCGAGCGAGCGGGGCCGGGCATGGGACAGATGTCAGCTGGTTCCACTGATGTGAAACGCCCGGCACAGCCCAGTCCCCAGGCAGGAGGCAGGCTGGGGGTCACCGGGGCTGGGGGGCAACAGGGACAGGGATGGGGGTGCCTTCTGGGACAACAAGAACATTCCAGAACTGGACAGAGATGGTGGTGGCGCAACACTGAGACGTTACTGAACACCACTGAATTGTACACTTTAAAGCAGTTAAAACAGCAAATTTTAGATAATAAGAACTTCATCTCACAAAGTGGGGGGGGGGGCAAAACACCAAAAACGTACTCCAAGAGCTGTACGGAGCTGCTGGCAAGTCGGGTTGG